>SSNQ01034177.1:168253-189218 GCA_006942095.1 Nothobranchius kuhntae
GTGTGTGTGTGTGTGTGTCTGGTTCAGACTCTCTAGGCTGACGTCAATGAATCTGGTCGTCTTTGTTATGACTAGATATCACGAGGCTTATAAAGTGATGACATGAGCCGCTATTTTGCCGTGTACGTACCCAGTGGGGGTCTCCCAGGTAGATCAGGTAATGCCAGGTCTGGAGACCTCGGATGTACGCTGGAGCTGTCGGTGCAGCGATCACAACGTTTCAAAGCCCGTCTGGAGGGTCGACCCCGGTACCGTTCGGCGGCGTCAGCAGGTGCTCTTACTTTGAAAGGACGTCGTCTGGTTGTTAAACGACGAAAATCTCCAACTTCACAGTTCTTAGTTTAAAGACGAAAACACATCTGGCCAGGCTGTGCTTTTCTTTAGGATGACGGTGAATAGAACTGAAGTCAAAATGGAACTGAACTTAAAATGGCATTGCCTTGTTTTATATCTCTGAATTGTTGATAAGTTGTAGTAAATTGGATTGGACACTTGAAGTCAACACCAGATTCTCCTGCGGCAGCCGAAAGCTCTGATTGGTTGGAACAATGTGTCATGCGTTTCTATGAGGATGAGGATCAGTATGTCTGTGCCGTAGTCCTGTTTTCATTAAACATAATTCATGACATATTTATTTCACAGATCATTCACTTGATTATTGTTGATCAACATCTGTTTTGCTTAATAATTTTAATCACAATTAAAGTACTTTGATTAAGTAAAGTTTCTTCTTCTCCTTCGGACTCTTCTCCTGGAATGTAAACAGTCTGAGGAACACCCGACCTTGGTTTTTCTACACGGTGTTATTGTGCACAGGGGGCAGCTGTGTGGAGCTGAAAATAATGAACTTCATAACCTTACATCATTATTTTTTAAATAAAGAGTTAAATTCATTTTTACAAACCATATTGTTGACTCTGTCTGAATTAATATGAAGTGTGTGTTTCCCTAAATAGTCCAAACAACCTAAATTAATATTAAATCAAATATTCAAAGATCAATCAGGTGGATAATTCATATATATATATATATATATATATATATATATATATATATACGCTGTTACGGTTGGAACAAATGAACCAATGTAGTTATTAGCTAACTTAGCAAACTCAAGAAGCCAAGAAGGGAACCGGGGTAGCCCCCCTGCAATCCGACGAGACCGTAGTCATGCTGGTCACCTGTGGAGATCTAATATGGACTGGGACTGTTAAATTTCAAGCAGAGCCTCAGACCGCTGCGATTGTAGCCAGGCACCCTGGCCTTTTACAACAGCTCAGGCTCCACGATTGGAGATCAGTCGGACATTAGGAACATGCTAACCTGAAACTAACAGAGTTAGAAAAAAAATGCGGTAGAGTGATTCCAAAGTGGAAGCACCTCTGGTCTGCTTAGTAACAAAATCATAACAAGGTAATCTGACCGAGGCCATCGGGCTTCACTGGTCCACCGCGGTCAAAGATCCGCGAGTCTGCCCTTGTCAGCGCTCCCTGCTCTGGGCGCTGACTCGGCTCCCGGCTCCATGTCGTGCTCTTAGCCACAGGAGTGTTGACTCGGCTACCGGTGCTGTGTCAACACAGAGCCGGGAGCCATGTCGACACTTCCAGAGCCAGGAACGTCGACAACGGTGGGCTTGCTGATCTTTCACCGTGGTGGAACAGCGAAGCTTGATAGCCTTCGCTATCCTTGGTCAGATATGCAACTCTAGTTTTGTTATCTAGCAGCCACACCAAATTTTATACTTCAACCAATTTCAACCCATCTTAGACCAAGCTGGTAAACACACACACATTTCCCCTTTTCAACCAGCAAACTGTTATCGAGAAAAATGCAGTTGAGCGATTCAAAGTGAAGCAGCATCAACAAAAAGGGCTGCTGTGTTTCTGTGGTCTCCCTCAGAGATCCACAAGTAACCAGCATTACTACAGCCTTGCATCTGAGCCGGTCCGCCCGTCCAGCTGCCCCGGGAAATGAGAACAGCCAGCCGCCCGCCCTAGCAACTCGTCTCAAACAGGAGACAGGAGAAGCTGGGCACCCGCTAAAGTTTCTTGTCCAACCAGCAGCACCACTAACTTGTTTGACAAAACAGTTAAATGACACAGCATTTCCCCCATCCAACCAGCAAACGACACATCAGAAATAAATTTACTTACTATTAAAAAGAAGCAGAAACTGCTTGGATGATATATTAGTAGTACAGCTTGCCCTCTGTGTCCAAATAATTCCATGATTAACATCCAAACACACAGGTAAAACAAAAGTTCAGAGAGTCGAAATGGCCGAACATCTATTAATGTGAGACCAAGGCTCAGGCTGAGGCCTTTTCCCGGCGCTAGCTCTGAAGTCACATGCCTCTCAAGCATAATAAATATTTAGACTTTTAAGTATTTAATTCCACTTAAACAGAAGATCACCCCCCTCAGAGTTGTCATGACTGCAAACTATATCTATTAAACCTAAAACGTGTTTTGGAACCAGGCTGTAAACATGTTTATTTCTGCTGGGAAATTGGTATTTTTTAACATGGAAGTCAATGAGGATTTGTTCACTTCCGGTGTCCGCCCCTAGTGGATGAGGGTGGAACTGCAACGTTAGCCACTCCTTCTTGGCTTAAAAAAATAGACCATAATGGCCCCTTGGTTTAAACCAGCGGTGTTAGAGAAAGTAAAGTGGAGTTTGTGAACCCTATTTATAACTGTAGAGAGAGCTTTTGTGGCAGTGTGAGCATCCTGTCACAGTGTCCCGATTGATCATGCACCCTGGCTACTTGGCCAATGGGATGTCCCTTTGGCTGACTGGTTAGCACGCGTGACTCTCACCTTGGAGTCTAGGGATCAAATCCCGCCCGGGCCCTCATTCCTCCACCTTGAGAAATGAGCCCTAGAAACAAAGAGCCCTAGAACCCTCAGGAGGTTGTTTAACTGAGAACCCACTGTAGTACTTTTCTTTTTAACTGAGAAAACTGAATGAGAAGCAAAATGTCCTAAAGGAAACATGATCCCTCACAGTGCTGCCTCCAGACTTACCCTTTATTTTTCCTCCTGTCAAACGGGCGGCCAGTCACGGTGACCTGGTGAAGCACCGGTTCTCCATCCTGAATTTGTGATTGTCTCCATACGTTCCTCATTGTCCTGCTCACAAAGATGCCCAATCAGAGCTGCTGTCAGAACTGATTAAATCCTTAATAACTTCATTATTCAGAATCCTGTTCATGTTTTATTGATCCGTCTTGTCTGAGAATTTCAGCACAAAGGTCCTTGTACTGGTTTTTTCACCGGTCTAAAGACACTCCACAGCTGCAGCTTTGGTCATCTGAGTCAACACAGGTTCTTTGGGTTTTTATGCAAGTCTGAAATTTAGAGCAACAAAGGGAATTATTATATTTTTTTGTAAAGTTAGACCAAAAACACAAGATAAAATATTTCACATCAAATCAAAAATAAATATTTGTTTTTGTCATGATGCAGGGTAAGTGTCTGACACATGACATGAAGAATCAAAACCAGGAGACCAAGATAAAATAATGAAAAGTTACTTTGGAAACCGTAAACTAAAGCCGCTGCAGAAGAAGGTGCAGGTGAGCTCTTTGGGAAGTGGGTCTAGGAGACAGACAGGAGTTAGAGGATGCAAACTGGAGCAAAGTCAATGGCTTGATATGTTACAATGACTTACTGTTTTGATGAGTGAGAGGGCTCCGGGAGGGGTCAAGGTCTGGTCTGTGTGAGCCAAGGTATCCTGGAGACGTGGAGGGAGCTGAGCATGGACGAGAAGGAGACTTGCTGAGGGTTCCAAGGGAAGACAGCTGAGGTATTTGGCTGAAGGAGGACAGCAGGCATCTGAGAGCTGATGCCCAGGGAAACAGACAGTGAGACAGTGAAAGCTTGGTGGTTATGGAGAGCTTTGGTGGTGGAGACCAAGGAACCTGGAGGTGAACAGAGGCAAGGTGCAACTTGGAGGAGGGAACAAAAATTGTAGCAGAAAACAAGAATAAGGCTGTGACGAGACTAACAAAATGACAAGACTATGACACAAAGGCAAGACTATGGTTTAGTTGTGAGAGTTCAACCAACACAAGTTTGTACCATTGTGGGTAATCATCCAGCTTAGAATGAGTGTCTGCAGCTTAAATCCCCTGGCCAAGCTGGTGGCAAATCAGCAGCAGCAGCTGGGAGCTCCCAGACACGCCCACCTGCAATAAGAAGCACAGGGAAAACAGGAACACATGCAGACACATCAAAGACTGTGACAGTGTTGTTTAGACAACCTGCTGATCAATTACCAGTGTACCTTCAGCCTTCTTCAGGAAGATGATCGCCACTACACCGCCATCAACTTCATGGCCACAACGGGCATTGAGTGATTTATAAACTAGTAGAAGTATTTTGAATGGATTCTGTAGTTGTAGAGACTTAAGAACAAGAGTGATGTGCTTGGTTCTTGGTTCTATTTGATGCAGATGATAAAACACTGATCTAGTTATAGCCTTAATGTGAAGCTCAGGTCTGAATCAATTATGACACTACGTTTTCTAACCTGGGTCTTTGTTTTTATTCCTCTGGAGCCAAACTGAGCAATAACCTCCATCCTATCCTTCTTATTTCTAAAGACAATAACTCCATTCTTGTCTTTGTTTAACTGGAGGCAGTTTGATTGCATCCAGTCATTGACTTGCTCTAGGCACTGACAGAGTCTAGGGGACTACAGTTACTAGGTAATACTAGGTAAATCTGAGTGTCATCTGCATAACTATGATAGGCAATGTTGTTATTGCGTATGACCTGACCCAGAGGGAGCATCTAGAGATTGAAGAGTAGTGGTCCAAGAATGAGCCTTGGGGACCCCACATGACATGGTGATCAGCTTTGATTTGTGGTCACCAATAGAAACAACATAACCCCTGCCTTTGAGATAAGATTGGAACCAACTATGGGCTGCGTCTGAAAGTCCCACCTAGGTTATGAGTCTGTCAAGAAGGATGTTGTGGTCCAAAGTATCAAAAGCTGCAATGAGATCGAGCATCAACAGCACAGATGTTTTGCCTGAATCTGTATTAGACGAATATCATTTACTAAGTGCAGTCTCAGTGCTGTGGTGTTGTCAAACCCTGACTGGAAACTATCTAGCAGGTTGTTTGTCTCCAAAATGTTGTTCAGCTGGATCAAAACAGCTTTTTCAAGAATTTTCTCAATGAAAGGGGGATTAGTTATTGGTCTGTAGTCATTTATCACTGAGATCTAACTTCCTTTTCTTTAGAAGAGGTTTAACAGCAGCATAGTGTAAGAGGGTATAGTATGTTGCTTTTAAGCCTTTACTTATGACCAATAAGATGTGATATTCTATACAAATATAGGATATCAACCTGATTGATCTAGAAGATTCTAGGATTCTTTGCTTTTTCAGTGATCAAACACACTTCGTATTAATTCAGACAATCAGGTTTATAAAAAAGTAAGAAATGTATTTTCTAAACAAATTAAAAACAAGACAAGTTATAAATAAGATGAATGTGATGGATGAATATAAGTGGATGGAATGTGAAGTATGATGATGGAATGATGTGTGATGCTTATCAGAACCTTGGATCTAGAGGAAACTGAGTTTGGAGTGGGATTGAATTTGGTCTGCATTAAACTATAAGTCACATATGTCAGAGTCAAGGCCCGCGGGCCAGATGCGGCCCACGGAGCATTTTTATGTGGCCCGCGAGATAAATATAAAAAATATATTAAAACTGGCCCGCTGGCCGATTTTACCGCAAAGACTTCAACTCCCATGATGCTTTGTGGCGTCAGCGCGGAGGCGACGCGCCCCCTCCTTTGTGTTTTTCCAGCCCGAGGCAGTCAGGGGTAGTTGGGTGTCTGCAGCTCCGCTGTCTCGGACAAACTACACTCCTCTCACTCAGCGCCGAGTTCACTCAGCTGTTTTCTGACGTTGAAGCCCAGAAACGGAGATTCTAGCCGCTCAGTAATGTGTTCACGACTGAAAGAGGAAGTTTTCCAACTAACGTCCAGACAGAGCTGATATAACTCCAGCGAGCAGCGACACGCTCAAACCAGCACGACTCTGTGGCTGCTGTGGTTGTGTTTCCTCCCCGACACACAACAACTGGTCAAGCTGCTCAGACATGTTCATCAGCACAAACCTATGTGAGCACCTGTTGTCATCTAATGTTGTCATTATTATGATGAAGATGAACAAAACAACAGGAGTCTTCTCCTCAGCTCAGATCAACCCCATGATGCAGGTATCTGGCTGGAACAGGTGAGCATCACAGTAAACCAGTGGAGCAAACTGAGCTTTAAATATGTTGGTTTTATGCTCTTTTTCTGCTCCAAAACATGAAAGTTAACAGGTGAGATGTTGCATTTTCATTTAAGATAAAATGATATTTTTATTTTGTTGTTGGCCCGTGAGAAAAGATTTAACCTACAGTAAACAGGAAGTGGAAAGGCTGCAGATAGATGAATAGAATAGAAAATCCCTTTACTGTTCCTCAGTGGGGAAAGCTAGACGTCACAGCAGCGATGACACTTATTACAGGAGAAAAAAAGAATAAAAAATAAGAAAAATGAATAATCAAGAAAACATAAATCCTGAATAGATTTTAAAAATGCTGATTATACCACAAGTAATGAATAGCACTGATGCCTTTTATTTAAAACTGACTTGCTCTTGTGTAATTTGGTTATTCCACATTCAGTGTTAATGCAGAAATATGTTTGTTTCCAAATTTAAAGGTTCAAAATTGCGTATATGTTGATAAAGAAAATGTGCAAATTTGCCGTCACTTTTTCAAAAAATTTTAAGTTTGGCCCTCGACTCTGTCCCAGAGTTTCATTTCGGCCCCGTGTGAGTTTGAGTTTGACACCCTTGCTGTAAGTGATGGTTTATAAAATGGCATCAGACGCAATCTTGCTGTGTTCAACGTACCCCTGAGGAGACTCTCTTTCAGATTTGAGATGTTGGGGGAGGAATCACAACAGGTAGTTGTTTGCGTCTATGGAAGGATGGACTCTGAAGGGCTCTTGGCTGTGTCAGCTTTGTTCTGAAGGAGCAAGTTTCTGTGTCGCTGCAGCGCGTAACAGGTTTGTCAGCTTCTCAAGAGATGCAGTGGTTAGAGAGTTTCCATCCGGTGGCCAGTCTGGAGTTCGGCTCAAAAAAACTAACTGAATCACTAAGCAAGTGATTCTGTTTTAACAATTACCATATTATGATTACATGGCCAACCAGAATATGACATGTAAAGGGGTTTTACCAACCAACCTCAAGAGTTCTGATTTGTGGATCAGAAAATATCTATGTGCAGTGACGTTAACTTTAACCCTTGTATTGTGTTAGACAGCTGTTTACACCTGTGGTGTTAGCAAGTCCATTTAGATCAGGGGTGTCAAACTCATTTTAGCTCAGGGGCCACATTGAGGGAAATTAGTTCCAAGTGGGCCGGACCGGTAAATTAAAAAAAAAAACCAGATTGTTTTCTTTGTTTTAATACAATCTATGTAAAACAAGGCTGGAGCCTGAGGACAGTGTCTCCAAAATAGTACAAGTACAACACCTGAAATGTACTTGAAAATTTGAAAAAATCAACAAATAAAAAAACATTCCTTAGTGATTCAAAGAGCTTACAGCTTACATGGCAAGATCAATTTCATGCAGCACTTAAAATATAATTGACTCATTTTACTTTACATCTTTTATCTTTCACCAGTGCATCAATATCAGAAGTCACATCCTGAGTGGCAGCCAACTTCAGGATGTGATTCAAGTTCTTGTGTGAGCCTTGAACGCAGCTTTGTTTTATTTATACTCATTACAGAGGAAACTTGCTCACAAAGATAAGTTTATTTTCACTCTACATTGTAAAGTATGAAAATAAAATTTACACAACCATCTCGCGGGCCAGATTTAACTCGCTTGCGGGCCGGATCCGGCCCGCGGGCCGCATCTTTGACACTCCTGATTTAGACCCATGATTTAAAAAAGCTTGAAAATGCTTAAAATCACCAGTTTTCTTCAAATGTTGTTTTTCAGCTAATTGCTGGCTTATGTTTTCATATAAATGGAACCAGCGTGTAAATTGTTTTTTAAGTTGGCTCCACAGACACAGTTTAAAATATACCACTCGTTTTTGATCGCAAAAACTGTTTCAATTCACTAAATACATTTCTTTTCTTATAGAATGAGTAATAATAATCTATAAATGTGTTGTAAACTAATATTAGGGTACACCTACCCAAAAAATAATTATATATTTTTTACTATTTAAAATGATTAACAGTAGTGATATATTTGGTGCTTCGAGTCAAAACGGACTGGCGTAGATAAATGGTAGGATAAAGAACACAAGTCAATTTTTTTACATTAAAACAATTTTTTTAACCAGACCAATTAACCAAACAATTTAACCATAAAATTAACAATGATAAACAACACTGTGTGTGTGGTTGTCTCTCTCTCTCTCTCTCTCTCTCTCTCTCTCTCTCTCTCTCTCTCTCTCTCTCTCTCTCTCTCTCTCTCTCTCTCTCTCTCTCTCTCTCTCTCTCTCTCTCTCTCTCTCAGCTGATAGAATAGCAGGATCCAGCAGATTAAAGGCCCTAGATGCAGACTAGATGCAGACTCTTGTCTCCATATGACCGGATACTGAAGAGGCCAAACTCTAGATGAAAAACTGACCATTTCTGGACACTACAATAGCAAATGCCATCTGGCAAGAAGAAGTGTCTGCGACCCCGGAAGAAACTGAAATGGTTGAAAAAAAACATTCTCCCTGTTGAAAGTATCATTCAATCAGCTGTTGATGGCAAAGGTTCAGCTGAATCTCTCAACATCTCTTCTGACCGGTGGTAATGGACCACTGGTCAGCATCTTTGTTTTCAGAGTAAAGTCAGTTCAGTAAAGTCCTGCTTCAGCATCTCTGTCTTTTCTTATTGTCATTTACACCTAACCTGGCAAGCCAGACTAAATAAATTTATTAGTTTCCCGATGTTTTACACAGCAATTGTAATTGACTTCCTATCTGGTGCAATCTAAACAGGGGATTTTGATGTGTTTTGGAAGTGTAGTGCATGAAAATTAGACTAGATGATGGTGTTCCATCGCTTCAGGGGCGCGTCCAAAACGTTACACTTTGCTGCCAGTGGAAAGGAACTCATCCACTATACCAGAGGCTGATTGCCACGTAGTACGTTTTGTGGCCATTTCGTGGAAAGAAGGGGCAACTTTCATTTCTGTGCTGATTTAGAGCAAGAGTTTAATATTCTTAAGCTTATTGTGAGCAACACCATGAGCTAAAGTTAAAGATAAATAATTGTTTAAACGCACCGTCTCAGGCAGGAGTCTAATAACTTTTTTCCTTTAGTAAGACAAACAAGTTTTTTTAAAGATGGTTTTGCATACCTGCTGCTGACAGATTAAACTGACCACTTAAGTCTTCCAACTTTCTGCCACCATGTCATTTACCAGTTGGCTGGTCTGGGAGCTTTGTCAAACTGCACCCCCAGACCAGCTGCATTTCTCTTACCGACTCTGGAGGATAGTCTCAGGTGTGTGACAGGGTGTGTGCCCCCCTCATTCCGGTTGATGAGTCAATGGCAGGCTTCTGGTTCTCAATGGACTCCCTGATCCATTTGAATTTGTTTTCTGAAGTGATGATTGTTCTCTTATCCCAGTTCAAGGTGTGGTTCATCCTCTTGCAGAGATCCGTGATGGCTGATTTCTTGGTCTCTGTTTAGTTGTGTCCTTTTTGTCCTGGTGAAACATTCCCTTGTTTCATCTTCACACTGATGTTCTTTCTTTCACGTTTAAGCCCTTACTGTTTCCCCTATGTACAGTGGGATGTAAAAGTTCGGGCAGCCTTGATTATGATTTAATTGTATTGGTTGTTCCAATAAAAAAAATGTCTGTTAAACATCATATAGGAGACACACACAGTGATACTTGAGAACTGTAACAAAGTTCATAAGATTTACAGAAAGTGTGCAATAATTGTTTAAACACAATTAGGCAGATGCATACATTAAAGCACTGCTGTCATTTTTTCCCCCAAAACCTTTAGAACTACTTATTGGAACTCAAAATTGCTTTGCTAAGCTCAGTGACCCTTGACCTCCATACACAGATTAAATTCAATTCAATTCAAGTTTATTTATATAGCGCCAAATCACGACAAGAGTCGTCTCAAGGCACTTCACATAATAAACATTCCAATTCACAGCTCATTAAGCCAATCAGAAATAATGTTTCCTATATAAGGAACCCAGCAAATTGCATCACGTGACTAGTGTCAGTGACTTTACAGCAATCCTTATACTAAGCAAGCATAAAGCGACAGTGGAGAGGAAAACTCCCTTTTAACAGGAAGAAACCTCCAGAGAATCCCGGCTCAGTATAAGCAGCCATCCTCCACGACTCACTGGGGATCGAGAAGACAGAGCAGGCTCACACACACACACACACACACACACACACACACACACACACACACACACACACACACACNCTCCGGGTCGGGGGAGAGGTCCTACCTCAAGTGGAGGAGTTTAAGTATCTCGGGGTCTTGTTCACGAGTGAGGGTAGGAGGGATCGGGAGATCGACAGGCGGATTGGTTCGGCGTCTGCAGTGATGCGGACGCTGAGCCGATCTGTCGTGGGGAAGAGGGAGCTGAGCCAGAAAGCCAGGCTCTCGATTTACCGGTCGATCTACGTCCCAATCCTCACCTATGGTCATGAGCTTTGGGTAATGACCGAAAGAACGAGATCGCGGATACAAGCGGCCGAAATGAGTTTCCTCCGTAGGGTGGCCGGGCTCAGCCTTAGAGATAGGGTGAGGAGCTCGGACATTCGGGAGGGACTCGGAGTAGAACCGCTGCTCCTCCGGATCGAAAGGAGCCAGTTGAGGTGGTTTGGGCATCTGGTCAGGATGCCTCCTGGACGCCTCCCCGGGGAGGTGTTTCGGGCATGTCCTGCCGGCAGAAGGCCCCCGGGTCGACCCAGGACACGTTGGAGAGGTTACATCTCCAATCTGGTCTGGGAACGCCTTGGGGTCCTGCCGGAGGAGCTGGTGGACAAGGCCGGGGAGAGGACGGCCTGGAGCTCCCTAGTTGGGATGCTGCCCCCGCGACCCGGACCCGGATAAGCGGAGGAAGACGACGACGACGACGACGATTTGCGCTCTTCATGCTGCGTGCATCCCCTCCTCTCCCCAACTGGGTGCTTCTCGGCGGGAGGCGTTTTTCAAACTCTAAAAACTCCCAAACTTTGCTCAGCCTGAAGGTTCCACATCTCCACTATCTTCTGGTGTAAAGTAGTAACTTCACGAGGGATCATATTTGTAGATGAGACTTGTTAAAGTCAGCAATGAGGCTTTGGCACTTATAACGAGTAAGTCCCAACACTGACAACAATGTACTGAAACTAAAACCAACACGCATAAACAGACAGATCGGTCCCGCCTTCTTACACTGTTGGTCTTTTTTAAATACGCAGTAACCGTTGCTTGCCTTTTTCACTTCATCCTGCATCCTAGCAGCAACCACTTTGGTGCCTTTGGAGTCGGTGTTTGTTTACGTCATGCTGCATTCAGTGTAATTGGAAAAAGGAGCTTCAAGCGCTTAACCTCCGATTTTGTTTTCTTTCTGGCCTTAGTTGGGGGGATGGATCGGGGTCGATCTGAATCCGGGGGGGCAGATCCCCCCTGTCCCCCACCCTATCTGCATGCCTGGGCAGTAGGGTTGGGCATCAAGCATCGATTGGAACCGCTTCCAACTGTTCATTTTTCCCATAATCATTCAAAGTTTTTTTATATTGATTTCTAGAATGCCGACGGAAGAGGAATCCACGGCCGATCTCCATGAAAAATAAACGTGATCTGCAAATTATGATCAACACTTTTCAGAGCTGATCACACCAGCTGTCTGTGTGCAGCACGAGTCCCTCCACCCCCCACCCGGCGTGCAGTGGCCAAATATAAACAAACGCGTCTGCCGAACTTTTACGCCGTAATGTAAACTTTAACTCCTGCAGCGCAGAGGAAACTTGTTTAAAAACGTCAACATGGTGGATTTAATAGAAGTTTTAAAGAACAAACTCTGGACGGTGTAAGGTGAGTTTGTTTCACTGCAGAAATAAAAACACACGGAGCGTCAGCAGTCAGACGCAGCCGCTCACCAACACTCGTGTGTGTGTGAGCGTGAGCATTAGGAGGCTGAATAAAAACCTGTAGAATAATTAAAGTCATCATGCTAGAGCAGCTTTCTCTGTGGTGGACCACACCAGCTTCTGCCACAAATAATTATAATAATAATAAATCACACACAAAGTTGTGAACATTTTAATTTCCTTTCTGAACTATTTCTGTTGAGAGTTTTAATGTTTAAAATCTGTTAGATTGTTGCTGACAGCAGCTACATTTAAGTTTCACTTTCTGTTCTGGCTGAATGCTGCTGCAGCATGGAGGTGTAGTTCTCAGTCATCCTGGACATGATCATCCTGAGAGTTTTAGCTGAAAACAGCTGGACGTTTCTGGATATGTTGGAGACATTTTGCCTCTCATCCCAGAGGCTTCTTCCAGACATTGGTTGTGGTCAGAAACAAACACACTGGTTGTGCTGCAAGTCTTTTTCTTTTTTGCTCCAAAACATGTTTTTGTCTAAATGAAGGTGATGTTATAGTCCATACAATTAAAATTCATGTTGAAGTTAAGATTATTTCATCAAGTAGGACCTGTGGTTAGCTGGCTCATGTAAAACACGTCATGTCTTGAAAGAATCTGAATCGATAGGAACGGAATCGAAACGAGGAATTGGAACTGGAATCGGAATCGTTCAAAATCAAACGATGCCCAACCCTAGTTGGCAGTTATAATAATCAGAATTACATAAACATTTGAAATACAGTGCTCAGCATAAATGAGTACAGCCCACTACATTTGTCAGAAAACCTTTCGTTTCCTTTCAGAATCAACATTTTCTATGAGATACCAAACTACACAATACTCCCACAAATGTGGGCCACTAACCCACACACACACACACACACACACACACACACACACACACACACACACACACACACACACACACACACACACACACACACACACACACACACACACACACACACACACGCACGCACGCACGCACGCACGCACGCACGCACGCACGCACGCACACGCACGCACACGCACACACACAAAGTAATGTGTCTATAGTTATATTATGATGTCTTAGTAAATATTCTATTTTGTGAGAGATAAACTTTATTGTATTTATCCTAGCGAATCTATAATTAAACGGATAAACTAGCAGTGGCACATCCAACGTCAAGGAAAGCAAAAAGTTATTATCAGGAGAGAGAGAATGTTTAAGTGGTTAGCAGCAGTGTGCTAGTCGATGGCCCCCTCCATGAGGCCACCACAGCTCAGCAGAACATCGTTGTAGCTTCTTCTGGGGAGAAAAACACTTACAGAGAAAATAAAGTTAACAGCTGAAATTGCAGAAAATAGTACAGTTAAAGAGCAGATTGTAGAAGAAAGCAGTAGAGAGTGAAAAGTGGTCAGTGTATCCTCCAGCAGTCTAAGCCTATAGCAGCATAACTACAGAGATAACTCAGGATAATCTATCCTATTTAGATGTAGGCATGTTGGAGGCAGGTACCGACTGTACATTCCACCTCCCTCTACTCCCCCACTTGTCCAGATCTAGGCTAACATCAGATTTTAACCATAGGCCCTATCAAATTAAAATGTTTTAAGCCTATTCTTAAAAGTAGACAAGGTGTCTGCCTCACGGACTAAAGCTGGGAGCTGGTTCCACAGGAGAGGAGCCTGATAACTAAAAGATCTGCCTCCCATCCTAATTTTAGATATTCTGGGAACCACCAGTAGACCTGCAGTCTGAGAGCGAAGTGCTCGGTTAGGAACGTATGGAACAATCAGATCACTGATGTATGATGGAGCTTGATTATTAAGAGCTTTATATGTGAGAAGGAGGATCTTAAAAATCTATTCTGAATTTAACAGGTAGCCAATGTAGGGAAGCTAAGACAGGAGAGATATGATCTCTCTTTTTAATTCTCATCAGAACTCTAGCTGCAGCATTTTGGACAAGCTGAAGACTTTTAACTACATTCTGTGGACTTCCTGAGAGTAATGAATTACAGTAATCCAGTCTTTATGTAATAAATGCATGAACTAGTTTTTCAGCATCACTCCTGGAAAGGATGCTTCCAATCTTAGCTGCTGCAGCATGGAGGTGTAGTTCTCAGTCATCCTGGACATGATCATCCTGAGAGTTTTAGCTGAAAACAGCTGGACGTTCCTGGATATGTTGGAGACATTTAGCCTCTCATCCCAGAGGCTTCTTCCAGACATTGGTTGTGGTCAAATACAAACACACTGGTTGTGCTGCAAGTCAAGTTTTTTCTCCAAAACAAGTTTTTGTCTACATGAAGGTGATGTTATTGTCCATACAATTAAAATTCATGTTGAAGTTAAGATTATTTCATCAAGTAGGACCTGTGGTTAGCTGGCTCATGTAAAATACGTCATGTCTTGAAAGAATCGGAATCGATAGGAACGGAATCGAAACGAGGAATTGGAACTGGAATCGGAATCGTTCAAAATCAAACGATGCCCAACCCTAGTTGGCAGTTATAATAATCAGAATTAAATAAACATTTGAAATACAGTGCTCAGCATAAATGAGTACAGCCCACTACATTTGTCAGAAAACCTTTCGTTTCCTTTCAGAATCAACATTTTCTATGAGATACCAAACTACACAATACTCCCACAAATGTGGGCCACTAACCCACACACACAAAAAAGTGACTTTCCTAACAAATCCATTCAAGCTCATGTTGCAAAAATGAGTACACCCCAATTATAGTCTTAGGAGAAAAGCCTCACTTAAGACTACGGAATTTTAATTAACAGGCATTATAGCACAGGTGAGTCTAATGATTCATTAAGAGGGGTCCAGCAGACAGGTGACTATACTATACTGAAGGGGAAGACGATGCCATCACTCCATGCACTTGGTCGTCGTGCACTTTTTCAACACGCCAATGATCCAGCACACACATCTAAAGCTACTGTTGCATTTCTGAAGAACAGGGTGAAGGTGATTGAGCGACCAAGTGTGTCTCCTGATCTGAACCCAATCCAACACCTGTGGGGAATTCTGAAGCAGCAAGTTGAGCATCACTCTCCATCCAGCATCCAGGCTCTAAAACAGGTTATTCTTGAAGCATGGAAAAAAATAAATGTTGCAATATGTCACCATCTTGTTCATTCCATCCCTGGAAGACTTGGTGTTGTCCTTGAAAATCATGGTGGTTATACAAAACACTAGATGTTGTAGTTTTGTTGTAGAGTGTATTCATTTTTTGCTTCAACCAATTTCACTAAAACTGGAGATTTTTAGATCTAAGTGATACTATTAACCTTAATTTCATGTTATGGAGTTAAACGAGTATTATAAAACCCAGCCTTGTGAAAATTCTGGAGATTTTGTTCATTGAGCTGTTGATTAAATTCCTTCTTCTTAAAGGGGGTGTACTCATTTATGCTGAGCGATGTATATCAGTCTGTGTGTAGTCAATTCATCTAATATACAAGTTTCACTTATAGAATGGATTTACTGAAATAAATGAACTTTTTCAAGACATTCAAATTTTATGATCAGTACCTGTATGGTATGGTTATGATGCTTTTGAAACTTTTCCCTGCTTTTTGGGTTATCTGTTTTTATTTCATCTGTTTTTGTTTGACATGTTATTTCCCATTATTTATGGCCAACCTTTGGTACCGGCAAACTCTGAGTGCTTGTTTTAGGCGCTGTTCTTCCTCCTCCCGGCAGCAGGTATACAAAAACATCTTTAGTATTAATAAAAGAAAAAACGTAATATTAGTTTATCACAAAGGTAAAATGAACCTTTTTAACACTCACCATCTTCTGTTGATGATGATACAACACCTGAGTGTTTGGTATCTGTCTCCACATCGGTGTGTCACCCTGCTGGATGCGTGTCCTGAAGTAGAGCAGTCAGATCCACTTCGTTTTTGCTCCTGGGGATTTCAAGTCCTGATAAAAGTGTTTCGCTGCTTTGAATCTTAGCATACACGTGTTTTCATGCATTTGTCCCTTCTGATTCCAATTATGATAGAAGCTCAGAGCCTTTAGATTCAGTGTCTAAGAGCCTGGAGCATCTTCAGTGTGTGTGTGTGTGTGTGTGTGTGTGTGTGTGTGTGTGTGTAGTCCATTACTGAGTGTTTCATGACCCTGGTAAGGCAGAAGATGGAAATATTTTCTTCCCAGCCTCTGAAATGCCCTGTCGCTTATTGATAGCTGATAGCTCTGAAGGAGACTAAAACTGGATGACTTCAGCTCTGAGACACATTTACAAGCTCACTCTGAATGACCATAAAGTGACATGTAAATACTTTTATTACAAGCATCAGTTCACCTGGTTGGGACTGGAGTCACGGCTCGGTCATTTTCATAAGCTCAGGGGGGTTCAAAAGCAACTAAACCCTTTTATTTACCTGTGATGCTTAGCTGTTTACATTTATTCTTCTAACTTTACGATTAAATGCTGGCAAATGTAACATATTTCAAGATGGCTGCACTGCTGATCAACAGGGACGCAGATAGGATTTTTAAACTGGGGGGACAAAGTTGTCAACATTCCAATGTACCCTCCCCCAAACACATACACACACGCACATACACAAACAATAGCAAAAGCCGTAACTAGAGCTAAATTAATTACTTGTCATGTTCTGCGTTCCCCTCATGTGTCCCCTTGTGATCTGTGTGTCCTTATGCTTCCCCAGCCCACTCCAGGTTCTACTCATGTGTCTCCTTGTGTTCCCCAGCTCTCTCTAGGCTTCCCTCATGTTTCCTCCTAGTCACTCCCGTGTAGTTCCTATTGGTTTGTATTAGTCCTCCTCATCCCTCTAGTCATTAGTTGTTTATCTTTGCCCTTAATCTTTAGGTTTAGTTTTTTAGTGTTTTATAGGTTATGGTTTATCTCCCCCTCTGCTTTGTTCTTTCCCCATTTAGTTTATTGATGGCACCTGTCTCCCCTCTAGACCTCACTCCTCACACCTGCCACCTGTTCCCCTGATTGCTTCCTTCTGTGTTTAAAAACCCTGTCTTGTCCCTCAATTTTTGTTGGTGCATTGTCTTTGTCAGTGTTGTTCTGTCCTCCTCAGGAACTCCAGGTTCTTGCTCATAAATTAGCTTTGTTTTTGTAGTTCAGTTTTTTCTGGATTTTCGGTTTGGCTTCCTGCCCCTTTGGATATTTACCGTTCATCCTAATAAAAGGACTTTCATTCATTCAACCATTCCTGCCTGAGTTGTCTGGGCTTCTGCATTTTGGGTTCAAACCTCCTGCTCTCAGCGCAACATTACTAGTTTGGAATTTCTGCATTCCTGGGAAGTCCTTTGGAACTACATGTGACCACTACACCGCCCATATGAGACCGAACTAACGCTATCCTCCCCTGACCATACTGACCCTAATATGTAAGCCACATAAAATCTGTGGTAATTAGCTTAGTAGGTTAACTGTATGCTAATACCATATGCCTTTCTTAACTCAATATAAACATGATAGAAAACCATGAGTAGCTAAAATCTTTCACTCATGAGTTACATTTACAATGAGCAGCTCAAAGGGATCAATGGGTGCTTAGGTTACAGGGATGCCCAAAAGAAGCCCTTTCAGGAACTCATGACATCACAATTAATGACATTAGCATAGAACTAAACCTCACCCGTCAACTGAAGGTGCAGGAGCTCTCCTTTGAGCCTTTTCTGTATATCCAAGCGACCCACCTCATAGCAGCCAATCAGGGAAGGGGTGGGTGTGGTGTTTTCCAGTGGCAGAGCCTTGAAATGGCTCATTTGGGAAGGCACTGAAAATGTCAAGAATAAAACTGCTGAGTTGGCTTTATGTGAAAGGGATTTAGCACAAATAAACATGTTTAGTATGGACCACAGAACTATTATTACTTGCACCTTCTATGTGTACGTGTCCAACTTCAGCTGGCCAATCACATCAGGTTGTGGGGTGGGCGAGACATGGTACCAATGTGAGACACATTTGAAGGAACTGGAGACCAAAATGCAGACATTGCAGTCCATGAGACCTGTCCAGATAGAAAACCGATCATAAAGGTTGTACTTACCCACTCTGACGGACTCCAGACAGAATATCTTCCTGTTTTGTCACGTTCATCTCAGCTAAGTGAGAAGTTGGGGAGAAAGCTCGCTGCTGTTTATGCAGGATCCCAGTTCTCTCAGGGCTTTTACTTTGGGAAGTTTCTGTGCAAATCAATGTTGCAGAATAACACACCTGTCACCAGGTTGACCTGTTTTACGTTGCAATTTTTACCACATGAGTGAGAAACTTGAAAAGATGCAGATGGAGATATAACTGTTGAATGATTTGACTTTTATTAACCATCACAGACGTTCCTAAAAGCACCGTTCATAAACCCTTAACTGAATGACGAGTGCCTCAGATCCTGCTCTTGTTGCTGATAAGAAATTACATTTAATCATCCAGATCCAGAGAATCCAATGCTTTAATTTTATTTAACAAAACATTCAAAACTCTTCTATGTCTCAGCCCTAGATTTACTGATCCTTTGCTGTAGAAATAGTCATTAGTTCTCTTTCCTGGAATATTGAATGTTTTTTTTAACTGTTGAGCAGAAAAGTATTACCTCTAGAGAGCAAAGATTATTTTTTGTTTTTGTTCATGAAATCAAATTAATTTACGTAAAGTTAAAATTCATTTTAAACAACTAAAAATGGTCATAAAAAGAAGTTAAATTTATTATTATTGTTATTATAAAGTAACAATAATAATTATAATAATCATAATTATTGTTATTATATAATAAGAATAATAAATCCTGTAGGAGCTTTGATCTTACAGTCTAAATGTTGACCAGGTCGACAGATTTCTGTAATAAACCTGAGTCAGAAGATTCTATTCCCTAATTATGGAAACAGGAAGTTAGATGTGTTACCGTCCCTGTCCAGAACCTTCCCCCCAGACAGAACCTTAAGCTGAGACTATTCTGAGACCCGCTGAACAACATTTCCATCACACTTAATGATCTGTGAGCTTCACTGATTATTCAGCTCCAGATTAGATCTCCAATTATACTAAATAGTCCCTCCTCTGCCTTATGATCCGCTTAATGGATGCAGTGATATTTTAGGATGACCTGCTGATGGACGGAGTGGAGAAGTGACTGTTTAACTGCAGACGTTAGACGCTACACAGTTCAGAAAGTGGAGGCGAGGAGGTGGAGATGCATGAGGAAGGACCAACCAGGACTTGACATGCTTTTTAACAGCACAAGCAGAACCTAAGTGTCTGATTTTAATAATCACAGTTTTTCTTCTAAATGATTTTTAGGAACATCCGATTGGGAAAAACCGAGCCTGTCCTATCACAGCATCTATAAATGGTGGAGTGTCCTGCGCCTCATTTCGGGTCATTTGTCCATCGATCGCAGCGTTCATATGCGTTTCCCATTAATGCTGCATTATCAGAGCTCCGTGTGTCAGCTGCTGGAAAGGTGATCTGATAATTACCACTCTGAGGCTAATCTGGACTCTGTGTCCGACAGGCCTGCATGTAACAGGAGCCAGGCCCAGCGTCCGGTGCTGTGACCTTGGTGGAGCAGGAAGAATGGTTCTGAGATTTGATAATGGGCCCCCGTCTGATGAATCTGACCCATGCAAATACAAGGAATGCAAACAACAAATCTCAGCTGCTTCTGGACACATTCCCAGGAAATCCATTTTCCTAGGAGGCTTTAATTCTTCTTTAATTCTTTTCTGACCTTGAGACTTAAATTGAACTTTCTTATATTGATGAAAATATCTGGTTTTTCATCCAGGAGTAGAATTCAAATTACAGGGGAGCTAGAGGCCCTCAACTTACACACCCAGGGGTGTGTAAGTAAGATTTTGTTTTTACCTATATGACATCATTTATATGGTCTCGTATCAGGGATTCTTTTGAGTGAAGAGGAGAGGATGGAGAGAGTCAGAGTGCTGATTGTTAATGCGCTCCAGGCACCTGTGTCCTGCACATAGCATGTTCTCAAAGTAGCATAAGCAAAAAAATATGATTAACACACACACGTTCATATTCTCTGGTGCTTTCTGTCTTTGATTGTGCCCAACGCGCTCTGCTACTGCGGAGCTCATCACCCGTGCTCTGGTGACTTCACCTCATTTGCACTATTTTTGTGGTCAGTAGATCCCTTTGATCTGCTTAGTTCAAAAGTAACTCATGAGGTGAAAAAGTCGGAAGTCAGGCAGCAGTTTTTCTGGAGGACTGAGATGAGATGCATGAAGAAGCAAGTCTGCTGTTGCATTGGTGTCCTTGGTGGTCCAGTGGTGAACGGGAAACTAGGCAATGTTGGCTTGCTTTTAGCACCCCCTGATGTCCGTTTGTAGAACCAAAACCTATGTCTCCGCTGTGTGTTCGTCTTTTTAACGCCTTAAAAACCATCTTTTAAGTTGTTTTAAAATAATAAACATCTTTCTATTTGGTGAAAAAATAAAGTTGATTACTCTTTTCAGTGTTTGAATAACTCTCAGATGTTATAATTTGGCTTTAGTTTGGTAATTATTACTTTTACATCTACACATTTACTTCTCATATATTGTAATATAAAAGTGTGATTTTACAACAAGTTTAATTCAAAATCTCTCTGTGTTTATTACTGTTTACTCAGATGAGTTAAGGCATTGAAGAGTTCAGTCGTGTGTTGCTAACTTCATAGCTGCACCACTAATAATAATGCAGGTTCTGATAGTCATGAGAGGGAGTAAGCTCCTGCTCAAATTCAGGGGAATAAACGGCCTGATTTTGTTTTCTTTAGTTCTTCGTTGTACACAGTGTGATGAGGGTTTGATTTTACCTTTGCCGA
>SSNQ01034177.1:199964-233508 GCA_006942095.1 Nothobranchius kuhntae
CAAACTGTAAAAAAATGCAAATGACGACTTTAGTCGTCAATGGCAGTGAATGAGTTAATATGTGGATTTTCTTTCACAGTTAAATGATATGGACTCCTGGTCATTTAGAGTGTTCCAACGTGTTGAGCTAGCTGAATCATCAGAAACAACCGTTCACCCCACGGAGCAGGTAAAGGCAAATTAGATGGGGGGGGGGGGCGTCAAGTTGGCCTCATGGGAAAGTGATAAACTTCAGTCAAGTTGGAAGGTTATTGACAGATTTGACATCTACAATTTAATACCTTCTACTACTACTACTATTTAAAATAAATGACATCTCAGTAGTGCCAACAGTAATATTTTATCATATATTGTGCCTACCTTTGCTCTCAAAGGTTTAAAATACCATTTTATGACTCTTTTAAAAACATCTTAGAACATTTAGCTTTAAATTCCAGAAACAGGTGCTTTAAAGATGACTGATTGACTCTTGCTGCCTTCTCAGCATTTTCATCCTTTACCTTTTCTTCTTATGTTGAACTCTTTCCTCCCTGTATTCCTTTATTGATTACTCCAGTACTTTCTTTCATTCTGGGCTTTAACAAGCAGCTCTTAGTTCAGGGTTAGGGAAATAAAATGCAGCCCACTACTGTCACAGCTCCTAAGCTTGTCCCTGGAGGGCCACCATAGGCCTTCCATAATGACTGCTCTGTAGAATTAGGGTCCTTGGAGCCTCCTTTAAATCATTCCTGTCCTTCTCATCTTTTACCTCCCCCTCCTCCTCTTCTCCACCCTTCTCAGGTAATTGCAGTTTGAGCCTCAAGAATGAAGCAAAAAGAAGAAAAAAATCCCAGAACAACCCAATGACCCATGATCTCAAAACAATTACCTTCTATTGTTTCTGTGTTTGTGCTGTGCTGTAAAGGTTTATTGCAGTTTATATGTGAGGGTTGAGAATTCACTCCTGCGGTGATTTTATTTCTGCAGCGCTCAGTACCACTGTGTTTTCTCAGGTGCTTGTTTGGGAACATGATGGGATTCAGCATTTCCAGCCCTTTTACTTCAGCTCTTAGAATCTACAACTGATTTATTTGTGATTTGACGGAACATTTACACATTAGATCATCCTGAAGGAGACGTGTGGATGTTTTCTAGTCTTGAGTCTTTTCATCTCCTGATTGTTGATTTAAAAAGTAAACCATCGTATTAGTAATCTTTAAAGAGCAAGTAACGTCTAAATTAACTTTTTTTTGCTGATGAACTGTATAAATGAGTGTTTAATAGTGTTTTAAATGTGTGTATTTATTATTTTAGCATTTTGGTGCATTTTCTTTGAAAATTAAAAATTCTGCCTAAATACCACAGTATAGCTCCACCTTCAGCTTAAAACATAGAATTTGACTCATTTTGAATAAATTTTAGCCAATGGCTAAAGAGTAAGATACTACGTAAACCAGTAGAGTACTACGTAGCAGCTCTGTGTCAAAGTTATAAAAGCAACGAGCGTCTCGGCCACGCCTTGTGGCAAGTTGGGAGTTGGATTTGCAAGCCGAGTGTAGGAGGTTAGCGGTAGTTCAGCATTAGCATATAGCATTAGCATCCTAGTCTTTAGCGTAGCCTTTAGTGTTATACATACTTATTTAGTGTTAGTTTGGCTGTTGGATAGTGTAGTTTAGTTAGTATTTGGCTGTTAGTGTAATTAGGAAAGTAGTTCAGGTTTAGTGCTCCATATTGTGTTAGTATGGTGAGACGGTGTAGTGTAGTATGGTTGCGGTGGCTCTGTGGGGTTGCACTCCTTTCCGCTGGACTTAGAAATTAGGCGCCAGTGGTTGCGCGCAATTGGTGTCTGGAAAACATTCAGCTCCCGCCGGGTGCTGTAGTTTGTAGCCAGCATTTTACCTGCGATTCTGCACGTCTCTGTTTGAAGAGGGAGGCTGTGCCCACCGTGGCTCTTCCGTGATTTAGATGCAGCCCACTGACTCTGCTCCCCCACCATGGCGGGCTCCAGTCTGAGGTGAGTAAGCTAAATAAAAGTTAACATCTTCTAAAGACAATGTCCTACCTAAATGCAAAGTTTGAGAGACGTGGTTCACTCCATTTAGCTAATATCAGCCTGCACTGCCTTCGATTTGTCAAGTTCACAAAATGTGGAACGGGATGTAAGGTTAGAATCAGCGGCGAATCGGAACATGTCTCGAAGCCCTGGCCGACAAAACGGTCCACATGACTGTCAGGCTTGGAGAAAATTCAGGTTGCTTTTGTGTCAGTCGGAAATTCTGCAACAGTGACTCTAACTAACGCAGCACTAGTTGACAGACAGCATTACAGTGTGAAATCCAGCTTGTGACCCGGTTCCGTAAGGAATTCTGTTCAGGAGGTCGCATTTCAGGCTCTCCACATCATATGTGACTGACTTTTACGCTATAATAACATCACACACTAGGAATGTTATAAAGCGCCTATATAGGACAGTTTCTTTTGTATATTGTCTGACTTTATAAACAACATCAATGTGCTTCTATTTTTTTTTTTCAGGCTAAATCTACCCAAGACACTGGCTGTCAGACTGATTTAGTAGTCTGCAAGAATGCACTTGTCCAGGCTGACGTGAAGCCTTACCCGTAGCAAAGGTGAATTATTTTTAATAATCTGCTATGTTAACATTTTATTACCTTCTAGTTTTAATTTGTTTTACAGATTGTTACACGTGATTTTATGCTCTTTTAAACATTTATAAATGTGCTGCTTCTTTGTTTTTACATAGCCAGCCAGAATAGAGCTCACAGCTGCTGTGTGTCTTGTGACACAGGGACCATGACGGAAATTTAATTTTCAGAAAGTCCCAGAGCAGCATCCACACCCCTGAAAAGACCAAGATGTGAGGTGTCTGCTGTTGATTCCAGCTTCCACCTCAGTGACAGTGCAAACTCAGTGAACTGTTCAAAGTAAAAAAAAAAAATTAAAACATTTCAGAATTTTTAAGATATTAACAATTAAATAAGTATGTGATTACATCATGACATCATGAAGGAGGCTACTGATTCTGGCCCTGTGACACTTGGTGGTGACGTGTGAGCTGATTCACCTGGTAAATAACTTTTACATTAAATATTTTGTTCTTTTCTATCAAAAGAAAATTAACTAATAACCTGCATTATTGCAGGACACTCAGCAAAATATGGACTCTACCCCATGAGGCAGGCACATGTTAATACTCTATAAGAGCACATAAGGTGAGCAACACCACAGATTATTGTACACTGTCCTGGATTTGTTTTCTTTCTGCATCTCATCATTAGCCTGGCTGATCACCTGATAACTCCTGTCATCTGGTTGTGACAGCATGAGGATGTCCTCACACACCTGTAACCTATCAGCTCATCTGGCAGAATAGAGAGAGAAGAGACAACACCACATCTCCTGTTCCTGGAAAGCCTTCAGCCATCCTTCGATGACTGAGAACCTCCATCAGCTCTGTCTCCTGTCTGCCTACAATTATTACAATAAATATTGTGTTTGACAAGTTTTTTGTGCTGCCAAATATCTCATTTTGATTCCAGTTTTGATATTTTAATGGATATTTATAAATTACATTAATTGAATTATCACATTGTTGCATGTTTAACTAGCTCTATTGTGATGAATTAAACTAGCACCTCACTGTTAAAAGCTCGTTTTAATTTCAAGCATGTTTAAGTATTTATAGACATGAACAAAAACAGGAAATATATAAATTGAGATTTATTTAATTATAACAAATAAGAGGGAAAGAGTCATTGAAAGGCACATTCTTCTGGAAGCTCCTGATCCTGACGACACCAGAGACCAGCTGCAGACACCAGAGGATCACCTGCAACCAAGAGCAGCTAGTATCAGTAAATAAATAAATCAGGGCAGTTTTAGTGAGCTGAACACATTACAGAATAATTTTCTCATGGGGTATTTTCATAACTTTCTATGCAGCAGATTTTAACTTGAGCCCAGGACTCCTGGAGAGCTGCAATCCAGCAAGTTTCAGTGGTTTTCCTGCTTAAACAGGTTAGATTAGCTGTTAAGGAGCTCAGCTATTTGTTGCTGATTAAAACCAGGTGTGTTGAAGCAGATAAACCTCTAAAACATGCTGAATACTAGCTCTCTCGGGCCGTGGAGCAAAACCCTGCAGCTAATCTGATGCTATGGCTAACGGCTACTAACCATTCAGAGCTGGTTCTGTTGGGTCAGTTCCTGTAATTTCAGGCAACTCACAAGCTCAAAACAATAAGGCTCAGGTCCGCTTGTCTCCTCCAAATAGACTTGGTCCCTTTCTTCTCGAATGTCTGGGTAAGGAGGGGAAGAAACGTCCTCCACTTCTAATAACTGCTCAGAGTGAAGGGAGCTAGCATCGTCTAGTTAGCCATCGTCTTCGTCACTGCCGCGGCTCCGCCCTCTCGGTCCTCCAGGCAACGCCTACTAATGTTGCAGTTTTTAAAATTGATACGTGGGTGGAGTAAGACTCTAAGGGGGGCATTAACACGTCTTTAAACAACAATAGCTGTCTCACATCTGCCTCCCACTGGTTAAAAACGGAATTGCACCCTTTTGTAAACAACCCCTCTGCTCCCTACTACAGCTAGCACTAACAATTAGCTAATGCTAACACCAGGGCTGTTTTCGTTAACAATGACAAATTGAATTAGTTGACGCCCCCTTTTTAATAGCGGAAACGATACACTGATGAGCTAAAATTGCTCTTTGGTGACTAAAAACTTGAAGAGACATGCAGGAGTCTTCGTTAACAAGCCGAGACTACAAAACCTATGCTCAAAATGCAAATTTGTGCATGTCTCACAAAAACTAAGGGTGTTTCTCAATGTCAAGGCGTCTGGCCTCGCAAGGCAATGTCTTGTGAGGCCAGGCGAGGCACTGTCCTTTCTTGGTCAAAGAAAACAGTTAAATGGAACAGCCTTGAAAAACACAACTGCAGCTTCCATGGCAGTCACGTGACACACAAGGTAACATTATATTTTATACATACAAGATTTAATATAAATATATAACAAGCCATTTACTTTTTAAATTGTGTATATACTGGGTAAATAAAATTATGAAAGCGAGTTACTACCTGCTAGCCACCAAAGCTGCAACTACTAAGGAATTAACCAACCATAGCTAACTGCTTTGGATATTAAAAAACATTTCAGATATCAACCCGATTGCTACAATTAGTTGACTTACATTTAAACTGGAAATGTGCCCCTAAAGTAGCTGCCGGCTTCTGATCCACCATCCTTTTGAAAATACCGCAGTGTATTCAGGGAAATTTTTGACCAAGGCCAGGCTACAAGGCACTTCCCGTGTATCCTTGCTCAGCTAGCTAAACGGCTAACAAACGGAGAACAGATGCCTCGGTAGAACATGAACACTGTAACGTGCCTTGGTGGTTCCTGATGAAATATCTCTTAGGCAACTGGGGTGGGAAAAAGGGAAAACCTTGTGAGGCCAGGTGCCTTGGCAATAAGAAACGCCCCAGGTGTCACCAACTCCAGACCTCAAGAGCTTTCGTCCTGCTAGTTTTCTGTGTTTCCTGCTTGACCACACCTTAATGGTGTAATTGAATCCTCTTCTTACCACGTTTAACTCTGTTAATTACTCATTCATTTCAATAAAGTGTGTAGGAGCAAAGACACTGCTAACATGTGCAGGATGGTGACCGCAATAAGTTCTGCCAGACTATTACAGTATTTTCAAATGTGTTCAATTCAATCTTTGAAATATGTTTTACATCTATATCTTTTCATTCACTGTACACCATTTTATTCTTGAACTACTGTACCAATATAATTTCCTCAATTTGTCTTTAGCAGCTTACATTAAATAGATTCCACAGAGTATTATGAAGTGTAATCAAATAAAAGAATTAAAGTCAATGTGAACATATTCTTATTTAATGCTTATAACAAACTTTTACTGTGCCGTGGCGTTTGCTGGATGTAGTGGGTTTGTGGCCCATTCCTGTTGCCGGCTGCTTGTGGGAATAACCCCTCCATTCCAGTAGTTTAATTGGTGAGGAGTCTGCTGAGTCTTCAACCAGAATCAGAATCAAAAGAGGTTTGTTTTGCCGTATATGCGAGAATCACAATATTAGGATTCTGCTAGGCATGGTGGTGGATTAGCAGCTACCTGCAAAGCTAATCTCAGGACTAAACATCTCTCCCTCCCTGGTCTTCTAATACCAGCTTTGAACTGTATTTGTTTGAACTTGGTCATCCACAACCACTACTCTGTGCAGTGGTCTATTGACCCCCGAGGTACCACAAGGATTTTTATTGCTTAAGTTCTCAGAGTTTTTAGCTAACTGTGCGTCTTGTTATGGCCGGCTTGTGCTACTTATAGACTTTATTATTCACGTTTGTTGTCCTGGAAGATCGCTGGTCTTGGATTTTATCAATCTTATGAACTCTTAATTTCACTCAGTTGGTTAATGGGGAAACTCAGGTATGAGTTCACATGTTGGACGTCGTGCTTTCAGTTGGATGTATTGTCTAACCTGTGTATTCATGATTCTGTTTTTTCTTACCACAAGCCAGTATTATTTGATACTATTGTGCATGGTAGTGTTGTTAAATCTGCTGCCCGATAGACTCTGCCTGTAACTCTGTTACCTCTGGACAGTTTTCGTTGTTATTTAGTACAGCGACACCTTATTTGGCTTACCGGTCATCTCTGGATGTACTGCTTAGTTATTTTGATGAGACCTGTAAGGTCATTCTGGACACTATTGCGCCTCTTTGCCTGAAGAAGGGGAATCATGCTTCCCGGTGGAGGTGATGAGCGGACCTTTTGGTTAACTCACACTGACTGCTTGTTACCCAGCAGGAAATGACATCAGCAGACGCCATCCAAAACAACCAGCATTAGATTAAAATTAGAAGAGTGGCTTGTGAAGCGGAATGGAAGCACAGCAAATAAGCTCGATCACACCGCTTTAAAATAGCTGTTACTAAAGTCCCAACGCCGAAAAACGAAGCATAATTCCGTCACAACGTTGAAATTCACAAGGCTTTGTTGTCTCAAAGAGCACCGTACAAAATGCTGCTTATTCTGGTCATTGAATGCCACATTTTACATCATGCAGCAGCTCTTGTCCTCCAAATGGGTTAAATTATGCTATACTTTGACATAATAAAACTTTTAATTGTGATGCACAGATATGAAAATTTGGCGCTGATACCGATTTTAATATCACTGTTATGGCCGATAACCGATATTTGCCGATACGGATATGCTGACATTAATGCTTCTGAAATCAGCAAAATGAAAATTATCAAAGCAGAATTTACATTATTATGTACACACACCACACACATTTATGCTTCTGAGATAATTACATTCACTGTTCACATGACTAAAAAAATACACATCACCCCCCTCCCCCTCTGAAACAGGCAAACAAATGGAGATGAGATGGAAAAATGATCAGTTGTTAATATCGGCCTGGTTTTATTTATCGGACCGATACCGACATATAGAAGCCGATATATTGTCCATTCCTACTTTTAATGTTACTGTTGATGGTTTCTGGTCATCACTCACTTCCAAAGCAGTCGCGATGTGCTGACATCTGTCCTGAAAGGGCTGAATTTGTATGGAACCATAACAGCTGAGAGGACCAGGACATCTTATCTCCCGGTCAGTTTCCCCCTCCCAGAATTTACCCTGAAGTTCCAGCAATGGAAACACTCCTTAAAGAGAGAGAAAATAAAAGAACTGACTTCATTTAAAACTGGCTGCATATTAATTATGATTTAAAATTGAGAAAATGCTGGTCTTCAGCCTCTCTGTATTTATGACTCACCATATTTAAAATATGTTCAACACGGGTGTTAAGGATTTTTATCAACAACCCAGTGCCTGCAACCAGAGAAAAATAAACAAATGACAGACAAGTATCCAGATTGCAATGAGGAGGCAGAAGCTATAAGGCTACTGCCCCGAGCTCCTGAATTCTCAGTTTATTTATAACATGAGGTAAGAAAATGTGTGTGTGTGGGAATGTCTGTGTGAGTGTGGGTGTGTCTGAATAAATGAGCATGCATTTAGGCATAGAGAAATACATATTACACTCAGGTGATTGAATCAATGATCAAGAAATAATCATAAAATTTCCATAACAACGGGGAAACCTTTAATGGGCTCTAATAGTCAGTAATATTGCCTTTGTCTCCGGTAAATCCTCTGGGACTCCTGGGAAACTGAGGAGAGAAAGAAATGAGGCAGAATGGGTTTAAGAGGTTTACCAGCATTTGTTCAGCAGGTAAAATGTCCTGACAGTGAAAAACCTGCAGAAAAGCTGATTCTGGTCCAGAGGGACCCTGCATTAATACAGGCATCAGGGGGAGAAGAGCCTGGCCTTGCAGCCAGGCCTCCAATGCAGCAGTTGACATCATTACCTCCTGACAATATCAGGACTTATTATGGCCCACTCAAAGCAGAGTTCTGCTACACGTATGGAGATAATGGATTACCGGACGCTCAGAAACAAATGCAACAATCATTCATTAAGGCACAAATGAAATTGCACAGTCAACAAATTGATCCCTGTACCTAACTTTATAATCTGCTCGACAGTTGTCAAATTATTCTTTCCCACACCATTTCCAGCGACGCACCACCTCCAGCCAAAAGCCATCATTTCAATTTACAACAACCGCAGTCGTTAAACACAACAATAATCAATAAGCTACTCAGACCACACCCTTTACTTCCCAGCACACAGCAGAGCCACAAACTCCAAGCTATACAGGCACAATAGATTAACACAAAAACATCTTACTGTTATTTATTATATTTATTAGTTAACAGTTTAATTCAGAATGAGGACAAACCCACGTACCAGATACCTCTAAACACTTGTAACATCTGAAAAGTTTCAACAGAGAATCATGAGGCCTGAATACGAATATTGTTTTTAAATCTTCAATTGAAAAAACCAATACGTATTACAGTGATGGTTTTTTTGTTTCTACTTCAGTTTTCAATCAGACATACACAATGGAGAAACATGCAGGACGAAATGTTTCATGAGTTGGGTTCACGTGGAAAGGTTACTGTACTGTTGCACCCAATGTGACCCCGCGTCCTATATTGAGATTCACAGCCAGCTAAACTCTCTTTTGCATCAATTCCTCCAAGGAACAGGCATGTGTTGTAATTGAACAAGGTTTAATGCAAAAAAGTGTGCAACTGAAATGATATAAAACACAGAAAAATATACTCAGTGTATAAAGTATAAAATCCACTTAAATCAAACATTTCCATTTACTTTACAACAAAGGGTTAACCTTTCCTTAGCAGTCACATCATCATTATCTTAAATTAGACTTTTCTATTTGCATATAAAGCACACCAAACTTATCAAATTAATTAGTTATATTAAATACTTTGTCTAACAGTAAACACAAAAGAGGAACTTACTCATATTGCCACTCAAAGGGATATAAGGAGTGGATGGCTTCAGATTGAAAGAGAACACACCATGGGTGTTTCTCAATGTCAAGGCGCCTGGCCTTGCAAGGCGATGTCTTGCGAGGCCAGGTGCCTTACTTACGAGGACACTGTCCTTCCTTGGTCAAAGAAAATGGTTAAATGGAACAGACTTGCATCACGTGACCGCTGGTGATAACATTATATTTTAGACGTATTAGTTTGAAACTAAATATATAATGAGTCTTTTATGTTTTAAATTGTGTATATATTTGTTAAATTAAATACAGAAGTGAGTTACTACCCGCTAGCCACCGAAGCTGCAACTAATAAGTAACTAACCAACCATTGATAACTTCTTTAGATCTAAAAAAAAACCCATTTTGAATAGTTGTCTTGCTTTTAAACTTGAAATTTGCCCCCGAAGTAGCTGCCTGCTTCTGATCCGCCATCCTTTTGAAAATAACGTGGCATATTCTGGGTAATTTTTGACCAAGGCTAGGCTACAAGACACCTCCCGTGTATGCTTGCTCAGCTAGCTAAACAGCTAACAAATGGAGAGCACATGCCTTGGTAGAACATGAACATTGGAACACGTCTTGGCGGTTCCTGATGACATATCTCCTAGGCAACCGGGGCTGGGCCAAGAAATCAAGGCGAGGTCCCTTGGCATTGAGATACACCCCATGCCTCACTTCACTCATGGAATAAATAGCTTCCTGTCACACGTTTTCTTTGACATAACTGTAAAAGAGGAGGAAAGAAATAAAAACAGCGCTTCAGTAAGTTGAGGAAATGAGTAAAAGCAGGACAGTCAGAGAGAAAGCAGAACTTTGGCAAGCCATTTTAACATTTAATCAACAAAAGCAATCATTTAGTTTATAATGGTAATAATTATGTTTTTATAATGTTTCATTTGGTGTGGAGTGTGGTGCCTTGGTCTGCCTGAGTGTTCACGGCTCCCGCGTCAGGGGGTTTAAGATTTTTGGAGTCTGCCTGATCTATCCCGGTGGCTGCCTGGTGGGATCTGAGTCCCTGGGCTCTGTTGGGTCCCCGGCGAGGCTGGTCGCCCCTGGGTCCTGGGTAGCAGGGTTCCGGGCTCGGCCGGCTTGGGGGTGGGACGCTGTGGGCAGGCCTGTGGACTTGCCACTGATATCTCCCGGGACTCTGCTGGCTGCTGGTTGTGACCCCCGGGGCAATCCTCTGCACCTCTCGAGAGGGGGCTGGGGATTTTCTGGTTACAGTCTCCCTAGGGTCCCTGCGCTCTGGGACAGCTCCTGGGTCTCTGGGACTTGGAGCTCCCTCCATCTCCTACACATCTTTGGGGGGCAGATCTGTGGGTCTTCACACTCTCTATTGGACGCTCTTATAGAGAAACTAAGGATGAGCCGGATACTCGTCTGAGTATCCGGTACGGATAAAGCATTTTTGACGAATACGAGCATGAAACGAGTAAACCTCGTAAATATTTGTAATCGTGCTGAAGCAAAATCCTCATTGGGTTACTGACTGTCTTCATGCTCTGTGACTGGCCAGTCACATAGAGCGCCCACCCCTCCCTACACACAAAACTCTCTAGCCGGCTGGGAGCGCAGTCCGTCCGGCTCATCCACACACACACACAGACAGTAACGGATCTCGCTGTGATTGCTTCACTGTTGCTCACGTTTCTTCAGTTTTCCCTAGGTTTTCTTCAGCTCGCCTCTTTTTCGGTTGAATATTTAAAGTTACTTTTTTCGTAACTTACATGGTGCATTTGACAAGACAGAGCTGACGTTCTGCATCAGTCACTCACTACCTCTGCTCCGGTCGGGTTTTTTATTTTTTTTAAACTCCCTCTCTCTCCTTCTCTCTCTCTCTCTCTCTCTCTCTCTCTCTCTCTCTCTCTCTCTCTCTCTCACACACACACACACACACACACACACACACACACACACACACACACACACACACACACACACACACACACACACACACACACACACACACACACACACACACACCTCAATCAACATTGTTTTGTTTAACTTTGTGTGGGAAAATGCCAAGAACGTTAAGAAAAAAATCAGTTTAATCAAATTAAAATAAAAAATATATATATAAAGTTGTGTCTGGTTCTAGCATTTCATATTTCCTAGTTCCTACTGCATGAGTTCAGATGTATTAATCCATGCACTTAAATATTAATGTTCTGATTTTATTGAAACACTTGTTCTGTAATAGTTCCTTTACTATTGTGATCAAAAATATCTAATCTCTATTCTGAGGCTGCTCTGTAAATAGTTTTCAAATAAACCACACACATATCAACTTCTGATCAATCCATATCAATTTCAGACTTAAAATAATATATTGATGTAAACCACGCCCACTTCCGGGTTATGCCACGCCCATTCCGAGTACAGATACAGATAATTTAGTTGGTTGAAGAGATATAGATACAGATACAGATAGTGGTGTACTCGCTCATCCCTAAGAGAAACCTTACATATACAAGCGCGTTAACGCACACAGGTGCTCACATGGTGCTCTCATGAGTATGGACTTGAGCATTTTCAACACGTCTTAAGGCTGTGGTTGGCACTAAATGCACTGTGATTTATTATCGTCTGACTGTTCAGTAAAACAATGTTGATTTTATGTTTCCTCATCAAGTTGACACAGTGATATCTTGCTCTAGTTGTATTGTTGTGTGTCCTCTTTTTTTGGGTTTGTTTTTCTCTTTCTGCAGGTCTAGAAGCAGACTCTTGTTCATCAATGACTGTTTATTTTTGTGGAACACCCTCCCCCCTTCCTTTTGTCTCTTCCTTTCTCTTTCACCTCTTTCTCCGTATCTGGTCGAAATTATAAAGCATTCAAAAAACAATAACAATAAAGTTTTAAGTGTCAGGCCTGATATTAAAGCAGAAGCTTTGATGCTCCACCTGAGAGTAAATCTGTAAGGCTTGTCGCCAGCATTCAGACATCAATTATGTTTGTTTGTTTTTGTTTGTCTGGCTGTGAAGCAATCAATGATGAACAAGAGTCTGCTTCTAGACCTGCAGAAGGACAGAAAAAAAAGGAAATGGGACACATAAGCAATACAACAGGAGAAAGCTATGACTGCTTGAACTTGATGAGGACAAATAAAACCAACATTGGTTTACTGAACAATCACGATAATGAATCACAGATCATTAAGTGCCAACTACATCCGACATGTGTTGAACGTGCGCAAGTCCATACTTATGAGAGCACCATGTGAGCACCTGTGTGCATACCCGCACTTGTATATGTAAGGTTTCTCTATAGAAGCGTCCAATAGAGAGTGTGAGGGGCCACAGATCTGCTCCCCAAAGATGCGTAGGAGATGGAAGGAGCTCCAAGTCTCAGAGACTCGGGAACTGCCCCAGAGCGCAGGGACCCCAGGGAGACTGCGACCAGAAAAGCCCCAGCCCCTTCTCAAGAGGTGCAGAGGATTGCCCCGGGGGGCCATAACCAGCAGCCAGCAGAGTCCCGGGGGATTATCAGTGGCAAGCCCACAGACCCACCCGCAGCCTCCCACCTCCAAGCCAGCCGAGCCCGAAACCCAGCGCCCCGGGACCAAGGGGCGACCAGTCCCACCGGGGACCCAACAGAGGCCAGGGACCCCGATCCCACCAGGCAGCCACCGGGATTAATCAGGCAGACGCTAAACATCTTAAACCCCCTGACCCGGGAGCCGCTAACATTCAGGCAGACCAAGGCACCACACTCCACACCAAGTGTGACAGGGGGAGGGCAGGCGAAGATGTATAGCAGCAAAAGAAGTCCCAGGAGAGGGGAGGAGTCAAAGGCCCCACCTGACATATACAGTCATACACACAGTCACACACTCCCTCCCTCATGCTCACACATACACATTCAACCTAAGACTCACAAAAATGCACGCCAGACACCTACTCATACTCCCCATACACACCCTATTCACTCTGGTCCCGGTACTACTGTACAAAGGGTACAAGCCTCACCGGTTCCCAGAGTTCGATCCTTTCTGCTGGGGTGCTGATGAGCAGGCTCCCCCGCCCAATGCCAAGCAAAGCGACCCTCCACCCAGACCCCAGCCAGACGGCCAGATCCCCCTTCTAGCCTCCAGCCCTGGGAAGTCAAGCGACAACAGAAGTCTGTTAAGACCCCTAGTCACCCTCCGCCTGCTCCAATACAGTGTTGGTGCGTGTTGATGAGGTGCTGTGGTGAGCGGGCAGAGCAGGCATCATCTGGCCTACACCAGCTGATACCACCACACCACCCCTCTTCCCCCCACAGCCCTCTGTGTCTAAGTGCAGTTTAAAACCGGAAGTGGGCAGCGGCACCTGGGATGAGGTGGAAAGATCCCCTTGCCAAATGCCATTGTATGTGCTTACTCCCAAGGCCCTAAGTGTGTGTTTGCGTGGAATGTCGTTGGTGTAAGTGTTTAATGTGCAAATAAAATTGGGGGCAGGCTGCCACAGGAATGCGGAAACAGGGTCCATACCCGCACCCCCTGACTTGTCCACCCCCCAAAGTCCTATGTGCATGTTTGTGTGATGATGTGAGGGAGCAGGAGGAGAAAAATGTGTGGGGATGGGGAGGAATGGCTGGTTGGCCTAAGCCCTCCAGGGAGCCAGCTCTCCCACTGGCCCCAATAGGCATCCCTGTTGCCAAAATGCCGACCAGGGCATGGAGATCCCAGCCCATTTTGCCAAGGCCCAAAGCAGCAGCATTGCAGAGCTCCACGGAGTCCGGGGGAACCAACACAGCCCCACCCCAGCATAATATCTTCTCCTATCTCTGCATTTGCACAGCTTCCATAATATATAAGACATAGGACATCCAGGTAAGGTTGGGTCCTCCCCCTCCTGGACATCCCCCTCCCCGTGATGGACAGCAGAGGAGCCAAGGTCTACCCGAGGCCCCTGAGCCCGGGCCAGGCACTGCCTTATGTTCCTGCTTTTTTCCCAGGAGCATACATGTCAGGACCCGTCCCCCAAGGCCCCGTCCAGATCCCCACACGGGGCCGGCCAACCCCACACCCCGAGCCCCCAGGCCCCCACCCAGACCTACTCAGGGGCATTGCAGCCGCCAGGCAGCAACCCATGGCCACTGCCAAGACCCCCAAGGGGCCCGTCTCACAACCGCCAGCAGTCCACCCCCCAAGGCAATCCTAGCACCTCCCCACTTAGCAAAAAGCTAAGATGTGGCATTAGCCGTGGAGGGTGAGGCTGGAGACAGAGTCAGTGAACAGGCGTGGGTCAGAACCAGGAAGATCTGTAAGAGGTCTATGGAGCAGGCGAGAGACGTGGTAGAGAACAGATGTGGGTAGTGAATGCAGGTAGGGTTCCAGCCGAGGGTAAGACGTGAAGCGAGGTGGAGGAGGGAAACAAGGTCGATGATCGATGGGTAAGGCAGGAAGGAAGGCTGGACGCTTTACAAGCAAGAGCGTTCAATAATCTGGCAATGGTTGGAGAGCAGGCCGGATCTTATATAGCAGGAGAGGCAGGTGTGTGGCATGAGCTAGATGAGGGGACCTGATGAGATGAATGATGGTGCATGGAGGTCAGGGTATGGCAGGATCATGACACCACCACAATAAGGTGGCAGCCAAGGGAAGAGGTAAAGTCATAAAATTATAGAATGATTTAAAATCAAATTACAAAAATGGGATCTAAGGAGAGCTTCAGATGGTAAGTTGTCCTTTTTCCTGATATTTGCACATCTCAACTCTGATTGGCTATCAACAATGTGCAACATTGATGTTTTATCTCCACAAATAACACAAGCCTGGAGGAGTTAATTCACGTGGTGGAGTTGCTAATGCAGTTAGCTTCTACTAAGCTTATACATCATCTGCTGTTTCCTGGACACTAAACAAACAACAGCCTTCCCTGTCTGGAGTCAAGATGAGTGAGTCCATAAATGTTGTTACAGTGTGATGTCATCCTGTCAAGCTTTTGAGTTCTAGGGTCTCTAGGACTCGCAGGTCTTTGACCGCGGTGGACCAGCGTAGCCCGATTTCCTCGCTCAGCTTACCTAGTTTTTATTTTGTTACTAAACAGGACACAGTCGTTCTAAAGTGTTTTTCTTGCTAAACACACCTGGGAAAACTCTGTTAACTTCAGGTTAGCATGTAGCTAATGTTACGCTGATCTCCGGTCGTAGAGCTCGAGCTGACGTAAAAGGCCAAGGTGCCCGGCTATGACCGCATCAGTCTGAGACTCTGCTTGTAATTTAACAGTACCAGTCCATACTAGATCTCCACAGGCGACCAGTATGACTACAGCCTCACACGGAACCCAGTTGACCATGCAGGTGGGCTACCCCGGACCCCCTTCTTAGCTTCTTGGGTTAGCTAAGTTAGCTAGTAGCTACATTGGTTAATTTGTTCTGACTCTAACAGCCCCACCCTCAGCTCCACCTCTTTTCCCATTTTTGGATTGTCTGGGCGTGACCAGACATGTGACACAGTCAAAATGGTGGTTGGTGGGAACCTCCCATTTGAAATCAACTTGAAAAAACGTATAATTGGAGCCTATGTAAATTATTTGTCCAATATATATGTCGATGGTTGTAAGCTAAATTAAATTAAAGGCTTTTGAAAGGTGGCCTACGAGTATCTTTGCTTCAGGGGAAGTTGGGCCGATCTCTTCTGTAACACAGAAATAAGTGATTGTGTGATTCCCATCAGCTGTGGTTGATTGTCAAAGAGAATGGCAAAATCCTCACTAAGACTGATTAGTGTCTTCATTAATTATTTATTGATTTATTTATTTTTGGAAATGATAAGAACACGAAAATGATTAAAAAATATGCAAACTTGAATGTTTTTAAAAACATCAGGCTTTCTTCAGCGTCCGGGTCGTTCGCAACTATCTCTTTCATGTCTCACGTGTACAGAAGAAATTCCAAGAGAACATTTTTTCAAGCTCTCAACGGATTGAGCAATCAACCACACAGAAAGATTGAAATATCGACTTGCCTAAATATTTTGCTAAACATGCAAAAAAATATAATTATATGCAAAATATGCTGTTTTAGCAACCAATTCCATGATGCTATCCAAGAAACAGTGACCTCACGAAAGATCCTCCTATAACAGTAACAAAGTTTCCTGAACAGCACAAGGTTACAATGAATTCATATTGTATTTAGTGCCAACCACAGCCCAAGGTTAAAAAACACCAGAGTCCATTCTAGAGAGAACACCATGTGAGCACCTGTGTGTGTACATGCTTGTGTGTACTTGAAATTTCTCCACAGGAGTGTCCAATAGTGAGTGTGAAGGGCCACAGTCCTGCCCTCAAAGACCTATAAAAGACATTTAGAGGTCCACCCCAGAGTATGGGAACATGTTACTTACATTCCAGGGGTAACCTGAAGAGCTCTTCAGCCGAACAGTCTGACCAGACTTGGAGGTGGAACTACCAAGTTCTACCTGCTTCAGCTGCAGCTGTTTGATGGTAACATTTTGCAACAGTTACAGGAACATAAAAAGGTGTAAATAATGTATGTTGGGACTAAATGAAACCAACACCAAGAGAAAGATGTAATGCTCTATTTTAAAGGGATAGGACTTGATTGGGTTACAGCTCACTGTCCTGCAGACTGTTGCTGAATCTAATAAGTGGCTTTCAGGAAGGACGTCTGCTGTCTTCAGGCTAAATTCTGCCACTCAGCTAGAACACCAGCCAAGTGTGTGTGTGTGTGTGTGTGTCCACAGTCTGTATGTTTTCCCTTAGTGCCTGTGTGCTACTGTAAAGCTATGTGAGTGAGCGAGCCATTTCGTTGCCCAGAGCCGGCTACTGGACATCTGCGACCTTTAGGCAAGCACACAGCGATGTTGTCATCTCTATGGGACAGTGTCAGGTTTCACCGGGGGAGTTTAGGGTGTGTGTTTCACTTTCCTGTTTGAGTTTGCACTCTTCTGCACTCTGCACTACATTCTCAGTGAGAAAAAGGTTATGTTCTGTATTTATTTAGATTTGCAGCCCTGTTCTGTAACATGATGTGTTTGAGTTAAATAAAAGGTCAAACGAAAATAAAATAGTTACCAAATGAAGAACTTAGCTGGCATGTTTGGTCTTTTGAACTTTCATTTGTGCGTTAGATGGATCCGTCCTTGTGGGTAGATTTTCCAACCCAATCTCTTCACATAAACATATTCGGGGAAACAAAACCAAACGTGAGACAGAGAGACGCACTATATAAAAGATAGTTTTTTTAATTCTTCTTCTTCTACCACTACTAAAACAATGTCATGATAAAATTTCTCGGTTTCACCAACCTTAGTCCCAAAAAAACTCAAGATAACCTTCAGCAAACCTGAAAGACCGTTACTCAAGATCATTTCATACAAATAAAGTCACAGCTCCTGACAAAGGCATGAAGAGAGAGGCTAAAACTGTCAGGAAAAATATTAAATTTCCATCTCCCACATGTCTGCATAAGAAGAAACTTAAGTCCTGTTGGTAAAGCTGAGGTTTAAAGGGATATTCCACCCAAAATTTAAATTTTGTCTGTTGACATCTTTCCCCAGAGTTAGATAAAAGGGAAAACAGCTGAGCTCAAGCAGCAATCTACTTCTGACCTCTCTGACCTCCGCTTGCTGCTGACAACACCTAATGTTTTTAAAACCAGGGTAAACTCCAGATGTGTACTCACCAAGCGAATACTTTTCAAACGGTCACATCTACTGTTTTTACTGCCAGCCGCAGACATTTTCTCCCTTTAGTCATAACTTCTACTGGCATAAACATCAATATATGATGTCTGGTTAGCGGTAGCTTCTTCAAACAGCAACAGGCTCTGGACTCTGATTGGTTCTTTTCTCGTCTAGTCCCGCCTGTTCTATTTGCTAATTGGTTCTTTTTTCCGGTCTCCCATCTTTTCCGTTTTCTGATTGGATTTTTGTTTCTGTCAGTTTTAGTTGTCGTTTTGTATTCATGAATTTTGCAATGAAAATGTTCATAATTTAGTCTTTAGAGGCCTGTTTTATTTAGTCTCATTTCAGTCCACAAAAATGCATTCGTAAAGGGTTAGGGAAAATATTTAATCAACGAAATTACCACTGATCCATGTCCAGATCGGGACGTAACGTCTGATTCCGATCGAGTCTGAAACAACGTGATCGGATCGGGTCATCTCAACTTAAAATGTAATATTTCAGCCAAAAAACATAATTATGCATCCATCTTCAGGTTTACACGCTGCTCAGTGCTGCTCTCTCATTCCACAGGAAGTGTGGGTGCGTGAAATAAGTCTCCGCCCATTGTGTGACTCACTTTTTAATCAAAAACAATCCAATGGCTCATGGGATATTTTCCAAATGAGTACATATAGGTAAACAGAAATGGAATACATGTTTATTGTCCCACAAATGAGAAATTTCAGTGTAACACAGCTCAGCAATGAATGAAACAAAATAGCTATAAATACATAGCATTCAAACAAAATTTGTGTATAAAAAAATGTATAACAATGTACAAAAAAAGTTTTAAAAATGCACAGCATGAACTCAGGTGAGGGTGTGTGTGAATGACCCTGGCGAAGTGGCAAACAGAAATTAAACAGAAAAGATGTCAGTTAAACAGGTGATGCATACATTACCAAAACTAAACTAAAACCAAAATCAGAAGATCTTCCATGGACGTAAAAACAAAGAGTTGGGAGTAACTGGCCCAGAGGGTTACCGGAGTCCCACCCTGGAGAAAGGCCTGGGGTTGGAGCCCGTGAGCAAGCGCCTGGTGGCCGGGGTTTGCCCGTGGGGCCCGGCCAGGCCCAGCCCGAACCGGATACATGGACTCATCTAACTGTGGACCCACCACCCACAGGAGGAACATGAAGGGTCTGGTGCAGTGTGGATCGGGTGGGAGACCTAGGCGGGAGTCTTGGCGGTCTGACCCCCGGACAAGGAAAGTGGTTTTTGGGACATGGAACGTCACCTCGCTGGCAGGGAAGGAGCAGGAGCTTGTGGCAGAGGTTGAGTGGTACCGGCTAGATATAGTCTGACTCACCTCGACACATAGCATTGGCTCTGGAACCCAAGTCCTTGAAGGGGGTTGGACACTCTCCCTTGCTGGAGTTGCTCCTGGTGAGAGGCGGAGGTCTGGGGTTGGCTTTTTGTTAGCCTCAAGACTCTCTGCCTGTGTGTTGGGGTTTACCGCGGGGGACGAGAGGGTAGCTTCCCTACGCCTTCGGGTCGGGCAACGGGTCCTGACTGTTGTTTGGGCTTATGCGCCAAATATCATTTCAGATTACCCACCCTTTTTGGAGTCCCTGGGACGAGTGCTAGATAGTGCTCCATCAGGGGACTCCATTGTCCTGCTGGGGGACTTCAATGGTCACGTGGGCAATGACAGCATGACCTGGAGGGGTGTGATTGGGTGGAACGGCCCGCCTGATCTGAACTGGAGTGGTGTTTCGTTATTGGACTTCTGTGCAAGCCACAGTTTGGCCATAACGAACACCATGTTCGAACATAAGGATGCCCATCGGTACACTTGGTACCAGGGCAGTCTAGGTCGCAGGTCGATGATAGACTTTGTAGTCATATCATCTGACCTGCGGCCGTATGTTTGACACTCGAGTGAAGAGAGGAGCGGAGCTGTCAACTGACCACCACCTGGTGGTGAGTCTGATCAGATGGCAGGGGAAGATGCCACACAGACCTGGCAGACCCAAACGCATAATGAGGGTCTGCTGGGAATGCTTAGCATAAGAACCTGTCAAGACGGTCTTCAACTCCCACCTCTGTCAGAGCTTTGACCGCATCCCGAGAGCAGTGGGGGACATTGACTCCGAGTGGGCTTTGTTCCTCTCTGCGATTGTTGAGGCGGCTGTTGCTAGCTGTGGTCGCAAGGTGGCCGGTGCCAGTCGTGGTGGCAACTCCCGTACCCGCTGGTGGACACCAGAGATTCGGGGGGCCGTCAGGCTGAAGAAGGAGGCCTACAGGGCGTGGCTGGTCTGTGGGTCTCCAGAGGCAGCAGACAGGTACCGGATAGCCAAGCGGGGTGCAGCAGTGGCAGTTGCCAAGGCAAAATCTCGGGCATGGGAGGAGTTTGGTGAGGCCATGGAGAAAGACTATCGATCGGCTCCAAAGAGGTTCTGGCAAGCTGTCCGGCGCCTCAGGAGAGGGAGGCAGCAACTCGCTCACACTGTTTACAGTGGGGATGGGGAGCTGCTGACGTCAATTGGGGCTGTAGTCGGGCGGTGGAAGGAATACTTTGAGGAGCTCCTCAAGCCCACCTAAGTGCATTCTGAGGAGGAGCCAGAGCTGGGAGACCTGGGGATGAATGTCCAATCTCTGGGGCAGAAGTTGCTGAGGTAGTCAAACGACTACACAGCGGTGGAGCCTCGGGGGTGCTATATGCATTATAGGTGAGCTAGGGAGCTCCTGGAAGCCCTCAGCTTCCACACCCAGGGGGAGCCCAAAACGATCCTGGTTCTACTTATATTACATTATTCATGTCGACTCTCCGGGGATTATTTAGAGCTGATAGGCGCAGAGCTCTGATCGTTGACACGCTCAGACAGATGCGTCCTGAGCACGTCCACAGTAACCTTATCAAAGTGTCGCCACCTCAAAAACAAATTTAACATGCGATCGTTTATGTAAGCTCATATCCTGTTATGCGTTCTGTCTTTTATTTGTGCCTGATGCGTTTCGCTGCCGCGGAGCGGAGCACATCACCTGTTTCGTCCTCCGGTGACCACCGCACCGGTGTGGTCATGCGCGCAGCGCTCACTCTGCTAGTCTTGCGGTCGGTAGATCTTTTTAAAATGCAGTTCAAAGGTAATTCATGAGATGAAAATACATGAAGCCAGGTAGCAGTTTTTCTTTAGGATTGAGGGGAGATGGAAGATAATAGAGACAGGACAGAAAACCAGTCAAATAAAAACAAGTTTGTCAGCCTGACGAAGTTTGCAACCGCAAACGAAACATTGCAGGTAAATAAAACCTTTCTGTGTTTTAAAAAGAACTTAAAGATGGAATAAAAACAAGTGAGTTTTTGTACCTGGTGGTTGCAACAAACAGACACAACTGAAGGTAATCAGAAATGAGGAACAGAAAATGAAATGATTCTTTCAATGTTTTAGATCAGCAGGAACTCTGAGGCTGCAGGCGCATCAGTGAGTTTGTGGCCGCTGCGCAGGGGGAGGGGGTAGAGGGCTGAAGCAGGAACAGTAAAGATGCAAAAACTACCGTTGTTAAAAGAAATGTGTGTTAACTTAGAAAATGGGGGCGCAATTTTAATTACTTGTCAAATGTGTATTTGTTTAATTTTGATGATTTTAACTGAGAACTAATGGAAACCCCACAGCTAGTATCTCTATTATATATTAGAATATTGTGAAAAGGTTCAAGATTGAAGACCCCTGGTGGCACACTCTAATCAGGTAATTAACTCAAAACACCTGCAAAAGGTCTCTTATTCTTGTTTTGTAGGCTACACAACCGTGGACAAGACTTTAGTTCAAAAGACAACCATTGACACCTTTCACAAGGAGGGCAATACTCAAAAGGTCATTTCTAAAGAGGCTGGCTGTTCACAGCTCTGTGTCCAAGCACATGAATAGAGAGGTGAAGGGGAGGACAAGATGTGGTAGAACAAAGTGTACAAGCAATGTAACCGCACCCTGGAGAGGATTGTGAAACAAAACCCATTCATAAATGTGGAAGAGATCCACAAAGAGTGGATTGCAGCTGGAGAACCACCACTCACAGACGTATGCAAGACATGAGTTTCAGCTGTCTTACTCCTCGTGTCAAGCCACTCTTGAGCAAGAGACAGCGTCAGAAGTTTCTCCCCTGGACTAAAGACAAAAAGGACTGGACTGCTGCTGAGTGGTCCACAGTTATGTTCTCTGTTTCACCATCTTTGGAAATCAAGGTCCCAGAGTCTGGAGGAACAGAGGAGAGGAACAGAATCCATGTTGCTTGAGGTCCAGTATGAAGTTTCCAGTCAGTGATGGTTTGGGTTGCCATGTCATCTGCTGGTGATTGTCTATTGTGTTTTCTGAGGTCAAAGGTCAAGCACTTCATGCTTCCTGCTGCTAACCAACTTTATGGAGATGCAGATTTCATTTTACAACAGGACTAACCTAACAAATCAGAGCTGAAGGCCACTATCAGAGCAACATGGGCTCTCAAAGAACCTGGGCAGTACCACAGACTGATGGACTCCATGCTACGTTGCAAGTGATCCAGGCCAAAGGAGTCACAACTAAATATCAACTGCTGTACATTCTCATACTTTTCATGTTCATACTTTACATGTTCATACTTTTCTGTTGGACAATATTTCTTTTATTTCTTTGGTCGTAATTGATATACAAATTTTTTGAGATAACGAATTTGGGATTTTCGTTAGTTGTCAGTGATAATCCACAAAGTTATCAAAATAAACAGATGAAATACATCATTCTGTGTGTAATGAATGAATATACCATACCATACCAATTTATTTGTAAACAGCGCATTTTAACAATATGTGAGAGCTGACCAAAGCACTTCATAATAAAACAGAATAAATGAAAAATAAAAACAAGCAGTAAAAATTTGTACAACAAACTATAAATTAATACAAGTCAGTAAACATATAATATAAAATACAAGTTACACTTTTTGAATGGAATTACTGAAATTAAAACTTTGAGCTGTATAGACGAAGCTTGTTGCTGGTCAACATGTTTATACATGAAGTTGATTATTTAACATATGCTATCTAAAATGCAAAGGTTTTGTGCCTTTTTTCACATGCCATTATCATGCCTGGTAAATTTTTGGCTCAAGGGGAAAACCAGAAGCTTATGGTTCCCAACTCCATAAATCTTTGTGTTAAATAATTGTGATTTCAGTTCTGATCAAAGTAAGTGTGAGAATGACTTTTCTTCCATAAACGATCAGCCCCAGGTAACAATGTACATTTTATATTTGTAGCTTTTCATGAAATATGTTAATTCAGTTAAAGAAAAGGTTTTGTAAACTAAACTTAAAGCAGCTAACTAAAGCATCTTCACTAAAACGCTCACATCCAGGTAGCTGTGGCTTAACAGTCCAGAAGACTCAGCACACTGATGGCAGACACGTCCTCCTCCCTAATGCCTCTGTAAAGGCAACGATTAGCCACTCCGCTCTTCTGGTATACGCACAGGCCCTGTGGCTCATTAATGAAAACCAAGAGAGCAGGCAAAGCGTTCGTCTGATTGGGTTTAAATCCCAGCCAGTGGAAAGTGGACGGAATGTAGATGATGGAGAAATATTATATTTATTTTATCTTTAACTGTTCTGGAGAAAGTCAATGAATCACAGGTTCAGGCAAATCAGATGCCTGGCTCGGTTAGTGAACATGTCAATAGAACAGGAGAATTTATGTGGCTAATAATTCATCCTTTATACAATCAATATTCGATGCAGACAAAGCTAAGTAGTTTTCAGACAAACCAAAATAATAATGTAGCTTTAAAAATGTTGTTGTGTGTGTGTGTGTGTGTGTGTGTGTGTGTGTGTGTTTCTGTGTAAGTTACAGTTTCCATCTTACCAGTTCTAAATAGCTTTCTGAACATTCAGGCTATTCAAGACCAAAGTGTTTAGCTTGGCCCGTTTCCTAAATTTCACAAATTTTTTAAAAGAATGTTCTTTTGTTTTGAAGGTTACAATATAAGTCAATTCATTTATTTTTCCAATTCTAGTGATCAGAATAATTGACTAGAGTGTTCAGGTAATATGTAAATAAGAAATCCTTACTGGAGCCAAGTAAGGAGCCATATTTGAATTCAAAACACTGAGTCCATTAAAATATGGTCAGTGATTTCCAAATCGTCCTGTTATCTCAGGGAATTTTTATTTGATTTATACACATATTTTATACAGTGAAATGCAAAAGTTTGGGTTGATTTTCCTTTACAATTGTTGGTTGTTACGATAAAAAAGTTTCAGTTAAATATATCATATAGGAGACATACACAGTGATATTTGAGAAATAAAAGAAAGTTTATAGGATTTACAGAAAGTGTCCAATAATTATTTAAACTAAATAAGACAGGTGCATAAATTTGGGCTTCAGATAAAAGAAACAAACTCATTATTTATTAGATCCTCCTTTTACAGAAACAACAGCCTCTAAACGCTTCCTATAGCTTCCAATAAGAGTCTAGATCCTGGCTGATGGTATTTAGACAATTCTTCTGTACAAAACATCTCTAGATCATTCAGGTTCGATGGCTTCCGAGCATGGACAGCGCACTTTAACTCACACCACAGCTTTTTAATAATATTAAGGTCTGGGGACTGAGATCGCCGTTCCAGAACATTCTACATGTTCCTCTGCATGACAGCCTTTGTAGATTCGGACCAGTGTTTAGGGTCGTTGTCTTGTTGAAACATCCAGCCTGGGTGCAACTTCAGCTTTGTCACTGATTCCTGGACATTGGTCTCCAGAATCTGCTGATACTTAAAATCCATGCATCCCTCACCTTTAACAAGTTCCCGGTCCCTGCTCTGGCCTCACAGCCCCACAGCATGATGGAACCACCACGATGTTTTACTGTAGGTAGCAGGTGTTTTTCTTACTCATGTTTCACACTGGAAGCATCAGCGGCGCGAACCGGCAGCGGAAAGGTTTAGTTGTGAACTTCACAGCTGTCTTTTTTTACAGAGGGAGAATTTTGGCTGTGGCAGGGCTTCCTCGCTGTGCTCTTCGCTGGACTTGCGAGATTACAAGATTCCTCAAGACTTCAGCTCACGGTTTGTATATGCAATCCGCTATTAAACCAACAAGAAGGAAGTCTGTTTGATATCTCTGTTCGGTGTCATATATGATGTTGTTCTTTTCCACTATCAGGAATAAAGCCATGAAAACACACCGCTGCACTTCTGGAACAAAGCTGTGAATAAATAAGCGGTTGGTCACACGTAAGCTTCATATATATGAAATAGAATTGCTGCAGTACCTTTATTTAGAAATATACTGGTGATTTTACTCTGAAACCACGTGTGATTTCCTGCAAACCCCATGTTAACTGCAGAAATTGACGCATCCCAAAAGTGGGACGTGCCAAAAACAGAACCCGATCCTATCTTTAGCGGCATGGCGCAGCGTGCCGCTGCATGCCGCTTCTGGGACGCACCTGGAAATTGCTGCTTTGCTGCTGGTTTGATAGACTATAATGGATTTTAAGCAGTGACGGTCTGCTGCCGTTCGGCTGCCGTTCCACGCCGCTTTAGCTTTCAGTGTGAAGCCAGGGTTAGAATGATGAGTTATTTTTCCTCCAAGGCATAACGCCCCTTGTTATGCCCAAATAACTCAATTTTAGTTTCATCAGCCCACAGCACCTTATTCCAAAATGAAGCTGGCTTGTCCAGATGTGCTTTAGCAAACCTTCAGCAGCTCTGTTTGTGCTGTGGGCGGAGAAAAGGCTTCCTCTGAATCACTCTCACATACATTATATCCTTGTGTAAGGTGTTGAATGAAACACAGTTACTCCATCTGCAGAAAGATGATGATATAGGTCTTTGGTGCTGCTCTGTGTGTTGACTCTGACTGTTCTGATCATTCTTCGCTTCTGTTTATCTGAGATTTTTCTTGGTCTGCCATTTCGAGCCTTAACTTAACCCTTCCACTGTCCTATCAGGAAATCCCGCCAGGACTAGGGGTGGTTAAACATAGTTTAAAGAATATCCCTTGGCAGGTGTGAAGTGATGCACCCCTAAAACTATTTAAATAAACAATAAAAATACACCAGGGGTGCATCTGACCCCATTAACAATGTGGGAGGGTTCAACTGTGCCTGTGGTCTTTCATTTCCTCAATATGTTCCTAACTGTGAAAAAAGAAGCTGAAATCTCTGAGACATCTGTCTCCTTCCTCTAAACCATGATGGTGAACAATTGTTGTTTTCAGGTCATGTGAGAGTTGTTCTATTCGTCTTGTCTTAGCCCTTAAGCTAGCTGCTATTGGAAGGATGATCTCAGCATCAGCCAATCATGAAGAGCTTAAACGTACGCCCTCCAATGGTGGGCACCCCTGTGGGTATGTAAGTGGAGCGACTCCACTGTTCGCCTCCGTTATCTCTTCAAGCCAAGCTTAAGAGCCTCCTTTAAAGAGCAATTATCCAAGAAGCATTCTACTCACCTACCATGTCCAACGACGCCAGGACCTGCCCGGCCTGCCAGACGGGCTCCATCTCCAGCGGCGACCTGCACGCCAAGTGTGAGGTCTGTCTCGGGGCTCATCACGCTGGCCTGGCCTTGACCCCCCAGGCCTCGTGCCCGTTTTATGCCGCTCTACCCGTGGCTGAACAGATCCACCGTGTCGAGTACTTCATCCCCGCCGCCGACGAGGAAATTCCAGTGGCTGACACGTACTCGCTGGACAAGGCCTTACAGTTCTTCAACGTCGGCCAGGAGCTGGCTGGCTTCAACCGACTGGACAATGTCATCGACAGTGAGGAGTACGACGAGGCTGGCTGCCATAGCCCTTCTTCCCTCCTGGACAACACGGAGGTCGACGAGCCTCGCTCAGCGGGTCCTTCTGCTCCAGTGACTTCTCGCTCCTCCCTGCCAGCAGTTAGAGCACTGCTCCAGGAGCTGCCCGCCATCATCTCCGCGGCTGCGTTCCGCAAGGGGCTAGCCGTGCCAGAACCGGCTCCGCCTGAAGCAGATGATTTGGCGGGAATTTTCGGGGCAACACAGACGCGCTGTCCAGACCCCATCTGGCCGCGCTTCCCCGCTGCCATGAGCTGCTGGTCCGCCACCTTCTCCAAACCTGCTAAGCTCAAGGCGCCAATTCCACATATGCGCCCATTACCAAGGTCGAGGGCTTCTCTGACCAAGGCTGGCATTCCATTCCTCCACTGGAGCCGGACTTGGCCTCGCTGTTTGGCGCCAAGAACCACCTCGCTGGCCCATGAGCAGTTCCCGCTTCTAAGCATGACCAGCTGCTGACGCGGCTGACCGATCATCCCTAGGCTGAGATTCAGCGACCCTCACTAAAAGGAGACATGTTGGGTGTGTCCATTGGTAGAGCTAGCCAGTGTGGCATAAACCCATCCAGCTGCGCATTATTCCAATAGCAGCTAGCTTAAGGGCTAAGACTAGACGAAATAGAAGGTTGGTTATGTATTGTAACCCCAGATTCTATGAGTCTAGTCACAGCCCTTAAGCAAATGGCCCCACTGGTTCTGTAGGACTAAGAGCCATTGGAGGCAAACAGTGGAGTCGCTCCACTTATATACCCACAGGAGTGCCCACCATTGGTGGGCGTACATTTAAGCTCTTCATGATTGGCTGATGCTGAGATCATCCTTCCAAAAGCAGCTAGCTTAAGGGCTGCGACTAGACATAGACTCTGGGGTTACAATACGTAACCAACGTTCTGAGACCCGATGTTACTACCCTCCAGAGAATATTCAAAGAGGAGGGAAAATTACAATTGGCCCCTTAAATACTCTTTCTCATGATAGGGAGCCTAAGTCTCCTCCCCTTCCGGTTGGCTCATGGATTCCCGGAAGAACGAAAAAAATGAATGCAAGTCAATGGAGTTAAAATAGTTATTTTCTAATCCGCTTTGCCTTAGGCCCTGGATCGCACAATGTTGTACTGCAATTTAAATGAAAAGTAATGATGGGTGTTTCGACCATGCCAGTCACATACTTTGACATTTATTTTCCCTCAGTTTTCTCTGAGTCTGGTTTGATGACTTTTTCACTTTTGTGAAGCGCATTTGTAGTCCTGGACTTATTTCCTCACAAAACCTAAAATAATGTTTCTCCCCATTCGAAAATAAGTACGTTCTTGGTATCAAAATGCATCTTTAAACTTCATGGACATCATATGTGAAATCCATGGCACATAACAAGCGGAATTAGAAAATAGCGTTTTTAGCCCCGTTGACTTGCATTCATTTTTTCATTCTTCCAGGGACACATGGTGCGGAAGTAGAGGGCTCTCCAGCAGGCTTGCAAGCACAGGATAATGGCAGAGAAGTATGAATTAGGCTTTAGGCTCCCTATTGGATTCACCTGTATATGGAGGTCAAGGGTCACTGAGCTTACCAAACCAATTTTGAGTTTCGATATTCGTTCTAAAGGTCTTAGAATCAATAAAATGACAACAGTGCCACATGTATGCACCTGCCTAATTTAGTTTAAACAATTATTGGACACTTTCTGCAAATCCTATAAACTTTGTTTCACTTCTCGAAGATCACTGTGTGTGTCTCCTGTATGATATATTCAACTGGACCTTTTTTGTTGTAACAACCAATGTACAAGAAAATCATGAAGATCAACAAGTCTGCCCAAACTATCACACCCCGCTGTACATAATTCGAAACATCTTAACGATGACTTTGTTATTGCTTGTTCTGCTTGTGCTTTCATAAATCCCTTATACTGGGATAAGTTTCACATTTTTCTGTTATTCAAGTGAAAATCTGGTATTATTTATCAGTTATTATATATTTAACCACAAACTTAAATATCATCAGAAACTAAACACAGTCTTTCTAGTGCACTCAGAGCAGGGTTGAGTACGGCAGGACTTTCTAAACATTTCTGTAAAAATGACCACGAAATGTGTTGTGCTAGACAGACAGACAGACAGATATCCTTTATTGTCATTAAATGATTGTCCATTCAATGAAATTTCATAGCTCTTCACATTAGGTGTCCCCAAAAAATGCTAAGAAAAATAGTTAAAACAATTACAATATGCACCATGCAATAAAAACAAGGACAGTACAAAATCGTATCAATGTATTTATTTTTCTGTCCATTCAGGGTTCTAACAGCCCAAGGAAAGAAACTATTCCTCAGTCTCTTGGTCCTGCAGCTGAGGGATCTGAACCTTTTCCCAGAGGGCAGCATGGCAACAAGGTAGTGGTTTGGGTGGTAAATGTCCCTGGAGATGGTCCTTGCTCTAGTGAGACACCTCTGCAAGGCGATGGTGTCCAAGCTATATAGGTTTGATAAAATGTTCCATGAGCCTCTGTGAGGTTTAGGAGTCTAAGCCTTAGGTCACCAGTGAAGCATGTGCACTCTTTCTCAGAGCAGAGGCTGTTCAGGAACCTACCTACTGCAGGTAAGAAAGGAATTATTTGCAAAATCCTTTTAAGCTCAGACAAGATTTAATGATCAGCTGAAAGGTTTTTAAAAGCATTATCAATATTCAGAAATGTAGATCTGCTATCCGTGCAAGATAAAATTAGAGTTATATCATGTTTTAACGCAATACTTTAGTAGTTCATATAATTTTCCTATATTTGAACAATATTGCTGTCTTTTACAAACAATATGTCTGGGGTAACGCTGAAAAAGGAATTAACCCTTTCATGCATAATGGTCACTACAGTGGACAGCTCAATATATATATATATATATATATATATATATATATATATATATATATATATATATATATATATATATATATATATATATATATATATATATATATATATATATATTTAGATCCATAACTAACAAATGAATCAAGAATATTTGGCATCCAGAAGTAAAAAGAAAATCTGCACCAGGCATCTCGGAACCGTGGCCAGCTGCAGTGGGAGCTGGTTTCTGGAGGGGGTTTCCTGGTAGTAACGTTTCTAAACGGAGGTCAGAGGTTGACACTGGATTGAAGAATCCCTGAATGCTGCTGCTTCAGCGCTCTAGCTTTAAAAATGTCATGCTCATTACAGATCAGAAACCCAGAGACATGGGAGGAAGAACACTCCCACTGACAGATGAAGAGAAGGATTGTTCGGAGCTACTGTTCTCAGCACTTTCCTCTGTGCTTCCTGTTGTTAGGTCTTTGGGTACACTTGTTTTGAGTTTTTGTCAGAAGCTGTCGTTCAGAGAGGAGCTTTGTTTGGCCAGACGACTTGGCCCTGCAGACATTGAACTTTAAATCAGTGGGTGTGTACAGGAGCGCTGATTCTTTGTGGAGGAGCATCTTGTTTCTTTTTGACCTCTTGCTGCTCTTTACTGTGCTAAAACCCCCTAAAGGCCCGTGGTCGCTGCGGTTTTCTGAGGAATTTCATCCATGTTTCTGCTCACTGGAAACTGGTGGGCAGTAAAGTTTACTGAGCAACAGGCTCTGTGATTGTACAGCTTTGATTTTTTTCTGTAAAAAGCTAAAAGCAGAACATTGAAGCTATTTGCAATTTTATGTTGTTTGTAGAGCAATGTTATATAAATGCAATAAAAGTATGATAACATTTTCCAAGAGAACTAAAATTATGTGATCAGAGGTCCATTTTACCATTGATGTTTGGTAATTTTATTTGCATTAGTGAAGCTCTGGTAAAATTTTACATCCTTAGTAAGACTCAGAATTAAGCCATCATTGAACTCTATTTTTTACATAATAGCTGCCAACTCTCATACATCGAGCGTGAGACGTGCATTTGACTGTCCTCATACGCTTTCACGCCACACTTCCAATTTTTCACACTGAAAAAGCAACTCATTGATTGAAGCAGCGAGCTCTGAAGATGCATACAATGCTCCGCATAAAAGAGTACATTTTTTTCAGAAAACCTTTAGTTTCCTTTCAGAATCGTCATTTTCTATGAGATACCATACTACTAAATACTCCCCCAAATGTGGGCCACTAATTGCAAACAAGATTTGTTAATTTGCACAAACAAAAAAGTGATTTTCCTATCAAATCCATTCACGCCCATGTTGCAAAAATGAGTACACCCAAATTATAGTCATAGGATAAAAGCCAAATTTAAGACTACAAAATTCAAATTAACAAGCATTCATCCACAGGTGAGTCTAGTGATTCATTAAGAGGGGTCCAGCAGACGGGTGACTATAAAAGGGCATCACTTAACAAAGAAAAGCCCTTCCCATTTCATCAGCAACGGCTCCACATGGAAGAGAAATGTCACAAAATCTGAGAAAGGAAATAATTTCTTTACATAAAAAGGTGAGGGTTACAAGAAGATCAGCAAAGCTTTACATATTAGTCAGAATACTGTAGAAAAAGTGATCCAAACATTTAAGAAAGATGGAAGTGCAACCATCTTACAGAGATGTCCAGGCAGTCCACAGATGGTAGCATCTGGAAAGGAGCGTCTTCTGATGAGAAGGGTTGAAGAAAATCTCCAAGCAAGTTCACTGCAGTTAGCTAAAGCAGTAGAAAGCCAAACTAAGGTGACCATTTCCCGTGACACCATACGGCGCACTCTGCAGAGGAATGGCATGCATGGGTATCGTCCACGAAAGAAGCCTCTCCTGAAGCCCAAGCACTAAAGCACACCTAGGATTAGCTAGGGCCCATGCTGAAAGAGATGAAGAATACGGAGACTCTAGGTTCTGGAGTGATGAGACAAAGATAACTGCTTTTGGAACTAACGGCTTCAAAAATGTATGGTATCTTATAGGGATGAGCCGGATACTCGTCTGAAACGAGTATCCGGTACGGATAAAGCATTTTTGACGAATACGAGCATGAAACGAGTAAACCTTGTAAATATCTGTAATCGTGCTGAAGGAAAATCCTCATTGGGTAACTGACTGTCTTCACGCTCGGTGATTGGCCAGTCACATAGAGCGCCCGCCCCTCCCTACACACAAAACTCTCTGGCCGGCCGCCCCGGGAGCTCAGTCCGTCTGGCTCATCCACGCACACACACAGACAGTAACGGATCTCGCTGTGATTGCTTCACTGTTGCTCACGTTTCTTAAGTTTTCCCTAGGTTTTCTTCAGCTCACCTCTTTTTCGGTTGAATATTTAAAGTTACTTTTTTTGTAACTTACATGGTGCATTTGACAAGACAGAGCTGACGTGCTGCATCAGTCACTCACTACCTCCGCTCCGGTCGGGTTTTTTATTTTTTTTAACTCCATCTCTCTCCCTCTCACCCTCTCTATCTCTCTCAGACACACACACCTTAATCAACATTGTTTTGTTTAACTTTGTGTGGGGCAAAATGCCAAGAACTTTAAGAAAAAAATCTGTTTAATCAAATTAAAATAAAAAAATATACATAATGTTGTGTCTGGTTCTAGCATTTCATGTTTCCTTGTTCCTACTACATGAGTTCAGATGTATTAATCCATGCACTTAAAGAGCAAGTAACGTCTAAATTAACTTTTTTTTGCTGATGAACTGTATAAATGAGTGTCTAATAGTGTTTTAAATGTGTGCATTCTTTATTTTAGCATTTTGGTGCATTTTCTTTAAAAATTAAAAATTCTGTCTAAAAACCACAGTAATGCGCCACCTTCAGCTGAAAACATAGAATTTGAGTCATTTTGAATAAATTTTAGCCAATGGCTAAAGAGTAAAGTACTACGTAAACCAGTAGAGTACTACGTAGCAGCTCCGTGCCAAAGTTATAAAAGCAACGAGCGTCTCGGCCACGCCCTGTGGCGAGTGGGAGTTGGATTTGCAAGCGAGTGTTGGAGGTCAGCGGTAGTTCAGCATTAGCATATAGCATTAGCATATCCTAGTCTTTAGCATATCTTTTAGTGTTATAAATACTTATTTAGTGTTAGCTTGGCTGTTGGATATTGTAGTTTAGTTAGTGTTTGGCTGTTAGTGTAATTGGGAAAGTAGTTCGGGTTTAGTGTTCCATATCGTCTTAGTATTAGTGAGTAGGTGTAGTGTAGTATGCTTGCGGTGACTCTGTGGGCATTTTACCCGCGATTCTGCACGCCTCCGTTTGAAGAGGGAGGCTGCCCACCGTGGCTCTTCCGCGATTTAGATGCAGCCCACCGACTCTGCTCCCCCACCACGGCGGGCTCCAGTCTGAGGTGAGTCAGCTAAATAAACGTTTTAACATCTTCTAAAGACAATTCCCTACCTAAATGCAAAGTCTGAGAGACGTGGTTCACTTCCTTTAGCTAGTCAGTCGGCAATTCTGCAACAGTGTCTCTAACTAACGCTGCACTTGACAGACAGCATTACAGCGTGAAATCCAGCTTGTGACCCGGTTCTGTGAGGAATTCTGTTCAGGAGGTCGCATTTCAGGCTCTCCACATCATATGTGACTGACTTTTACGTTATAACAACGATCACACACTAGGAATGTTATAAAGCGCCTATATAGGAGATTCTTTTGTATATTATCTGACTTTATAAACTCCCAACAACAAT
>SSNQ01034177.1:236349-252214 GCA_006942095.1 Nothobranchius kuhntae
CACACACACACACACACAAACACACACAAACATACACACACACACACACACACACACACACACACACACACATAAACATAAATACACACACACACACACACACACACACACACACACACACACACACACACACACACACACACACTATGTTCATATACATTTTCACATTCACAATAAAGCATGTTGTCTTGATTAGAGGATTTTAAAATATGGCCATCATAAAGTAATGCCCAGTTTAGTGGGCATTACTTTGTTTGTCAAATCAAACATCAAACATTTAAAAAGGTCTGTGAGCCACTGCTTCACTGTGGTGATATTGATATTTTGCACACAATTATTGACTAGCCTGTGAGACGTTTCTCATTATTATGACCAGTTACAATCCCAACATATAACAATAGCACTAGTATGAATTAAGATTGATATATTTCAAAATTCTTGTTAGTATGGATTTCCTTAACTCTGAGGTTCGATTGTTGATTAAATGTTAAAACGGCTTGCCAAACACACTGTTGCGCTGACTATCGGTTTTCTTCCGAAAATAGCACGTCGCCCCACCATACAAATCCCTGATATATGTGGCCAGTGAGTCCCTGGCTCCTGACCAGAACGCAGTTGTGGACTTTACAAAAGTAAATAGATTGCCAGTCTGTCACTGCTGTTAAAAATGAACTGCGGAGAAAATGCTTACCGAGCGGCTCGATGCTCCTGAGGTGGTTGCAACAATTGGTCTCAGATTTGCATCGGTGGCCCGAGAGGAAACCTGTTTTTAAAAGAAATGTCGTTTAGCTAGATAAAATGTTAACCAAATAGTCAGAAATACACAAATTCCCCGCTAAAAAATAATTTAAAAAGCATTTATATAACTGTTTTAGCTTAGTTAGCGCTATAGCTAGCTGGGCTAAGGCTAATACGGGTTGGTCATGAACTTACCACTGGTTGCGGTGGTTCTGTGACGGATGCTGGTGCCGATACATTTGTAAAAGACCGTATTGCTGTAAGAACGGCTCGTCCTATGTTTTCAGCCAACACGTCAGACATGTTCAGAACAGAACCGGAGATAAAACAAGCTCTGGTTCGGAGCAAGAGTTTATAAAGAGGTTAGCGAGATCCAGCTTTTGTTTTGGTAACCAACTTCCGCTTATTGGCAAGCGAATTTGCATATTAGCTAAATGTTTAAGTACCAGCTAAATATTTATTTTCCACGATGTTATTTAGCTCCCCACTATATTTTTACCAGCTAAATATTTATTTTCCACGATGTTATTTAGCTCCACACTATATTTTTGGGTCAGACTTAAATATTTATTTCCCAAATACTGATTTTGCAAACTAAATGTTTAGCTCCAAAATAAATATTTAGCTGGGATCTAAATATTTATTTTGGAAAATAAATATCGAATTTACAAAATAAATATTTAATTTACAAATTAAATATTTAGTTCCAAAATAAATATTTAATTAGTAAATTAAATATTTAGTTAGTGAATTAAATATTTATTTTACAAACTAAATATTTAGATCAGACCTAAATATTTAGTTTGCAAAATAAATATTTAACTATAAATTAAGTATTTAGCTTGCTAACTAAATATTTATTTGGAAACTTTAACATTTATAAATGTATGAATAACATGGTGAAAACATGACTTTGAAAAAGTGAACTCCCAATTTTTTCTCTTATGATATGCTAAATAACCAAAAATATTGCTGTTAGATTATGACTGTTTGACTTTACAAATGGCACCCCATACTTTATCACTTTGGTTTAAATAATCAGTATTTAAACAATAATAGATAAAGCAACCTGGTACTTTGTGAGGCACGCTATTGTTGAGTCATAGATTATAACCACATTAATTACAACTGAGTTCAATTTTATTAGCCACACCCAGACATGATCACTACAGTCGGCATTTCCATCTGTGACATCTGGTTCAGAGATGTTTAAAGCTACATATCACACTCCACTCTAAAGGTGTTCAAAAACAAAAGAACTCAGAACTAAATCACCAAAGCTCCACTGGTCTCAATGGCAATGGGTGATAAGAAATTCAGCAGGAATGGCAAGGTGCAAGATTAAAAGAAAAGTCCTGCACAGGGCTCTGCATCATAGCAGCAGTCAAGCATGGGGGTGGTAGTGTGATGGTTTGGGGTTGTTTTGCTGCTCCGTGACCCTAACCCTTGCTGATCTGACACATTTAGATGTGGTAATAGAAGAAAAACAATACTCATTCATAGCACAGCTACCTAAAATACAGGTAAAATTGAAAACTGAAGCTTTTTTTAAGAGGAAGTGTTTATTTAAGCCTTGTGGACTGTTGAGTCTGAAACAATGCTTATTGATCTCTGAATTTTAAGTTTTTTCACACCCAGCTGCACAAATTCAGGACCAAAGCGAAGCTGTGAAAAATGAGTGTTGACAGGATTAAGCAAAGCTCTGGAGATGATCTAATTCAGTTTAGGGGTGAGGTTTCTCAGGTTGCTTCTCACTCATTCAGACAGCATTTCTGTGAGATCCACCTGTTCAAGTCACGAGGGTTTATCAAATATCTTTTTGCTGTGGCATGGTGTAAAAATAATGGTGCTAACACAATTGGAACACAGCAGAAAAAACCAAAGTTTTCTGCTGTGTTGGTGTAAAGTTTGCTGATGGAATCTCCAGAGAGCGGGTCTACAGAGTAACCAGAGCACGAGGTGAAAATGGGATCTCTTCACTGTTAATTATGGATCACAACCAGCCAGGAGACCACAGAGAAAACTGGATAATAATAGAATCTTGGCTTCATATTAATTGCTTTTCCTTGTGCTTTTACTTTTTAATCAGGAACAATCATTTTCTCTGGATATGAGAACAAATAATCAACAACTACTTTGAAATTCAAATACTGATGCCCAGAATCACTAAATCACTTGCTTGTTCTAATAAAGGTCTAATAAAGTTACCAGAAGACTGAGTTTGCATTTTGTTGTCCACCACATCTGAAATCTTCTCTGGACTTAAGAGATGGAAAGGCAGCCAGTTAGACAAGATTAAGCTGTACTTTTAGATACCAGTGCATCCAGCAAAAACTTGAACTCATCTGACTCAACATGTTCAGCTTTTTCAGCAAATCAGAACATTTGTTCCAGAGAGACATATCCGCTTTATGAATCCCATCTGAATGTTTGTGTAGAGAAACAGGGAAAATGGCATTACTTTCCAATGATTGTGTTGGCAAAGTGTATGAAAGTTAAAAAATATTATTGCTATTTTTAACAGGTATTTTTTTCTGAACAGCCTCTGTTTAGCAAAATAGAGTTCAAGCCCTTTAGAACAGAAAACCTAGCCTGGCCTGCCAGACTCGTAGTCTGTCTACACAGAGAAAGAGTCTGGTAACTCTCAGGCAGAGAGGCACATAAGGGGCAGGACTAGCCAGCTTAAAAAATAACCAATCAGAAAATAGATGGAAATGCCAACTGTACCGTGCAACGCTGTAGTTTATAACTGTAGTCAAAAATGGCATCTGGCAATGATGCAAACATCTTTAGAAGAAATGCTTTTAGTGCTTCTACTTGTTGTTTTAGACATTAAAGTCATTTAGAACAGAGGAAAGAGCCGCAGCGATCTCCGCTTTAGTCGCCATGTTTATGACAAATTCGGCGTTAGGGTGTGTGACGTACGCTACTCAGCGCTGATTGGCTCGGTTAGAATTCTCAGGGGGTGGGGTTCTTTGAATAGGAGAGTTCCTAGACCCAATGGGCTGGCTGGTCAAGCTACAGAAAACCTAATGGGTAGTCATGCTGCTCCAAACTCCAAAATGTCTCGTTCAGTTCCATTTTACTATAATTAGTAAAGAAAATCTATGTGAAGAAGAAAACATTAATCTAAGAGGGCATCTGTTTGCTATACAACAGCTAACATGGTTTAGCTAACATTTCTGTGTGTTGTGGTCCTAGAAAACTTGCTAGGCCTGGCGGACCAGGACAGCGGGAGAGGGGGCTTATTTAGCGCTGGGAAACCCTGTAAAATGTTTGAATCACTTCAATGTTAGTGAAGTTTACTACATATATTTTCTTGTTCGAATCGGAGGTCATCTGTTTGATAGAAACTCCAAAACATGAGGCTAAGTTTTGCTTGGACTGCCATGTTTATTATTCTTCATGTCAGCAAACTGCAACAGGAGGACGTGAAAGAGGTTGTCTGCCTGCAAGCAACCGCAGCTCTGCATGACAAACATTTTCGGCTATCTTGTTTGAGGTGTGAGTGGATGTAAATGTCCAGATGAGAGTTAAATGTTTAATTTGCTGGTTTTTCTAGTACAACAATCAAAATTGTCATGCCATAGAAGACGTGTAGCAGGAGAAGCTGTGCTGTGTGTCAGTGTGCCCGCATGTTGCGGTTGAACTCATAAACGATGTATAAAAAATTATAACATCTGTAACTTGCCAGAATGGAAATGCAAAGATCACACTCTCAAGACCGGAGGAAGATGTTTGATCACCTTTCAGCTGCTATCCAAGCAAGACAGCGGTGACATTTTAGCCTGTTTTCATGATAATGTTGCACTGTTGCACCCCACAACATAGCAATAATTTACCATGGTTGAGTGAAAACCAATGAAATAAATAATATATTAAATGAAGCTGACAGTCTGAGAGCGCTGTTGTCCAAAGTAACAAAGTACCCAGTAATAAAACTACCAACAGGGCGACTGCGCTGGTGATGACGACACGATCCTGAGGCCTATTCTTCCACCTGATTCTTTAATCCAATGTAGGCAGAATGTTTAAAAAAGCTATGATAGCAGAAACTAAATTTTAAAATATTTAATAAAAAGTTGGCCCTGGCACTAAAATTTATGGGAGGAAGCTGTAATGAATGTGCTTACATTATTCATAAAAATCACAGCTACATGGTAAAATGGTAAATGGTCTGTATTTGGTATAGCGCCTTCTAGAGTCCTGGAACCCCCCAAGGCACTTTACAACACAATCAGTCATTCACCCATTCACACACTGGTGGGGATGAGCTACGATGTAGCCACAGCTGCCCTGGGGCGCACTGACACAGACGAGGCTGCCGAGCACTGGCGCCACCGGTCCCTCTGGCCACCACCAGCAGGCATCGTGGGTTAAGTGTCTTGCCCAAGGACACAACGACAGCGACAGACTGAGCGGGGCTCGAACTTGCAACCTTCCGATTACGGGGCGAGCACTTAACTCCTGTGACACCGTCGCCCATGTGTGTATCCCTGGTGGATTGTGACCTCCAAAAGGAGCCACAGTTTTTATTACCTTCCACACAGCTCCAGCATAATTATCCTGCGACATCCTGTGGTCAAATGTGGGTACTGCAGTCCATGTATCAAAACAAACAAGTCCACTCTGAGCAACTGTTGCATTTATGACTCAGCACCAGAAGATTCTAGATGACACGTGACGATGAGTCATACAGAGGGAGTTGATTAGTAGATAAACACATTTCACTGTTATAGTGAGTTGTTGGTAATTGGAAAAAGTAGATTGAGATTATTTTAGAGTTGAGTATGTTTTACTAATTCAAAGTTAGCATTGTTAGACCAATGTTAGCCTCTAGCCTTCGTAAGCCATATTATAGTAAAACAAAAAGCTTCTGTCGTTACTTAAGAGTGCAAGAACTAACTTCTAGGCTGGCTAACATTTATTCCACAATGCTGCTGCTCTTAACCGGCCGGCGTCGGATTACAAATGCTGGTGTCACAGCGTTTGCCAATGCAGATTTCCTGTGGACTCAAATGTGATTGCTCTGGAGCCTGGAATTATGGAGGAGGGACAGAATAAAAACAATGAGTACATACCTCTTCTGCCTTTTTAAAAGGAGAAAAATGGTAACCCTCCTTTTCAACACTACAGAGACATTAAACAGTGGGGAGAAATTATGACACGTCTCTAAATAAAGTAAAATTTTCTAGTGCAGAGTGGAGCCAACCCATAGAAGCACTGATTTAGTCTCATTTCAGAGAAAAATAGAACAGGTTAGGTTCACCTAATAAATAAAATTACTAACAAACTCAAGAATCAGTTTCTTTGCTTCACTGTTCTGGTGCTGAAAATATCACTAATGTGGGTCAAAGGAGATACACAGATTAATGCACCTCTTATTATTTGGAGACTACATTTACTGCAGCTGGCAGAGGCAGAGATTTTTCTATTGATACACGGAATTTACAGAATCATTTTAAATTTTAATAGGGGAAGACTGCAGGAGGGAGTGGTAAAATACAGGGGGTCCCCAGCAAAAACAAGAATCTACGAGTCTGATGAAACCCGCTGGTTTTCCATCAGGCAGTCACGGGGCAGCTCCAACGACCCAGTGGCTGTGCTGGGTCAATGTTATCGAGCTCAGTCCAGCTTGGCAGAGGGTGAACGAGCCGAGGCGACGTCGTGCTCTGCTTAAGAAGAAGTGTTATTTTCCCGCTTCAGAAGAAGCCTCCAAACGTGTTTTTACGCTTTCTCCGAGACATGTCACGTCGCTAAGTTGTTAGTGCCGCGCGCTAAAACGTCAATAGTGCAACGTAGCCTGCTGGAGGTTTTAAGGGTTCAGATGAAAACACCCGACCTCTCAGGCTGCTCACACATCGATCTTAATTTGTCGCTGTCGCGCTCACATCGTAATACAGTATTACATGCGGTTAAAGTCAGACATGAAAAAATAAATAAATTTTACATGAATAAGTGATGCTTAGCCTGGTGGGGGGAGGAAAACAATCAACAAGATTCGGCTCAGCTGTGCTCCTCAGCAGCCTGGGAGAGAGGAGAAGGAGGGGCGGTGTCAGGCTGATCACTAGAGCTGGGTGATGCTGGCTCCTGCTGGCTCCTGCTTTTCACTTGCCAGGCTGGCAGCCGTGACAACTTTCTACTTATTGCTCCTTTAAAACGATCAATTCTCCTGACATTTTGTGATCTTGCGAGTCCAGCTACATAGACTGCTGCACGGCTGCTCCGCTTCATACATACTTCCTGTGTGGTTTGACGTGACACACAGTTCCGTTGAAATAGCATCACTGCATTAATTAACAGCTTGTGGAGTTACCCTGGTCTCAACAGAACAGACTTAAAGCTGAATGTAGCTTGTTTGTGTCCTGCAGACTGTGATCAGCTTGTTACACATTCAGTCATTTATTGCACTGCAGAGGATGAACTTTGTTAAACATTTCCATCAAAGTTTGGGAGATAAAATATTGGAAAATAAAAGTAAAAATGGTGCTTTTATAGTTCCAGCTAAATATTTATTCAGCAGCGAAGCCATTAATGGTTCAATTGGTTCTACTTTCATCACATTTAAAAACACCCATTTTATTTTGCATTTCCATACATTTTCTTGCAGGAATTTATTTGCTTTTCTCTCATTTAGCTTCATCCTGAGAAGACAGAGAGCAGATTAGCTAACAGCGCTGCCTGACCTCTGCTGTCCTCTCCGCTATTACAGCAACTCTCACATCAATTTTCTTAAATGAGATGTTTGCTCTCCTCTTGCATGATCCAATTAACATGTTGTGTCATTTTCCCCTCCACTCATTACAGCGTTCTACTCTGAGATCCTCCACTCTGAATTACAGGAGCGAGGGAAGTCTCTGCATAATGAAGAGTGCTTGATTAAAATTTAAGTTTTAAGGCTGTTTTGTTTGCTTAGGATTTGCCTGCTGCACCAGTGAGTTGGCTTGTGGAGATAATTATGCTGCTGTAAATGTTTTCCTGGGGTCTTTACAGTCTCATATCAATAACTAAATGATGAGTAAAGTTAATTTTACAAAAATAATTGTTTAAATTACAGCACTATGGAGCTAGAGGACTTTTATTAAGACAACAAATAATAATTCTAATCTCTATAAAAGTATGTGAATAACTCATACAACGCTGTTGGCTTCAGGAGCTTTTTATTACTAAAATCCTTTGATTAAAACTCAGTTTGGCCTTGATGGGTCTGCAGAGGTGACGTTATGCTCTGATTACTCAGACTTTGGCTCACGCTCACTTCAATCTGCAGTTAGAGAGATTAGCCTGTCTGGACCACTGAATGCCAAATTACTTTGTGTGTGTGTGTGTGATTTAGTTTGAGAGAGTGTTGTACAGTATGTGTGTGTCCTGTTATGAAGCTGGCATTGATCGAGGTGGCAGATTTGTAGAAGAGGTTTAATGTGTCCAAACGTAGCTGGATGTCTGTGGACAACCGCGGTGGAAACAAATCAAAGGGACCAACACAAGAACTGGCCAACATTAAGACTGGGCTTGAACCTCCAACAACTAACACACACACACACGGCAGGAAAAATACCAACATTTAACAACAAAATCTCCAACAGCAAAAACACTAGCTTAGTAAAATTCATTCACTAGTTCCAGAAAGAGCTTGTATTGGAACCAACCACCAGAGAGGGTAATACAGCGTTAAAAGAAACAACGTCATTAACTGAGTTAGTTTTTTCAATAATGTGTAAAATTAATTACATAGTAAAACACTGCCCCCATTGCTAATACAAAAAGGCAGCGCTAGTGCGTTACTTTCATTCAGTAGCAAGTGTTGTTGAAGCTGAAATCATCTGACTGGAAGGTAGAAGGATAGATGTTTACATCCACGTGCATCACGGACATTGAGCAACATAAGGACGTGAACGTGAGATTTCACTCGCAAGAAGGTATGCCAACCTGTTTACAGCAGATGCCGGTTAAATCGTTGCTCGCCACAATCTCCAATCGTAGGTCATCCTCCAGTCATCCAAATGGAGTCAGTTAGTGTTACTAGAACAAACGGCGAATCTTTCGGCGAATCTCCTCTCCCCTAGTGTAGCTGCTACTTACCACACGGCCAGATTTATGGTGGTTCTTCCCTCCTGAAGGAAGGATTTGAAGTTCGCTGAACTTAAAGCCGTTTTCTCTCAGTTTTTCTTCGTGTCTGGTTTGATGACGTCACTTTGGTGATGCATTTGAATGCGCATTTGAAGTCCTGGGCCCTAATTTATCACATTTTAGTAGAAACTGTCCTATTTTTCTTACAAATTAAATATAGAATGTGTGTAAGCACAGTCAAATGCCTGATTTATGACACATGCGGTGGCCTCTCGTACGCATGTTCCTTCGCTACCGTCTGATGATGAATCCTACCTGTGTTTACCCAGGTATTCGTGTCTGTTCTCAGTCATTTACATACAGAAACACCCTCAATTGACCATAATTGGTCACGTTACATCCTCAGCACATGAGGGAATTCCCTGTTTTTCCCAGAAAAATAAGAATAATTTTATTGACAGCAAGCTCTAGACACTGTAGCCAAAGCAAGATGCAGAGGTTATAAACACGGTCGGGATAGAGTAGTTGTTACTGTCAGGAATAAATAAAAGAATGAATCTGATAAATCATGGGGGTTGTTAAGGAAACGTTCTGTTTGGAGTTAGTTTTATTTGGAAATGTCTGACAGTGCAGCCTCTTCTGAGCTGGCATTCAGTCTGGTTACCTTGGCAACGTGTGTATGATCGGGGAGTAGAGGAGGTTCTGGGCGTTCTTGTAGTTGTAAAATAAAATATGAACTGGAATCGGATTTGTGAGGTTTGTTGCTCCAACATGGGTCCCAAATCACAGCATCGCAGAAGGATTACCTTTAAGATCAGGGCACACTGCGCTCACAGAGAACGCATTCCCTCCAGAGAGCACACTCTTTTAAATCCTCCAATAATAAAGTCAGATTTCCATCGGTCACATGTGTCTTATTATTTATTGCATCAATTATGCAAGAAAAAATTTTTTTTCACTGACATAATTATTTAATGGGTCAAACAATTTGTGGATGAGCCACACTGTTCTACCACTAGATGCTGTTCGTACGCATGGTCAAAGCTGTTCTTTTATTTAGGAACATTTCCACCACAAGTACAAATTGGTAAATACCACACAATGTATTCAATCGTTCTTAAGCACAAAATACACACAGAGGAGTTCAAAAGTACGGTTCATAAATGAGGGCCCCCCGTTTGAAAATAAGCACATTCTTGGCACATTCAAAATGTGTCTAATTCACGGACATTGTATGTGAAATCCATGGGACATAACTAGCGGAATTTGAAAATAGCATTTTTAGCCCCTTTGACTTGCATTCATTTTTTCTGTTCTTCCAGGGACCCATGGTCCAGTCCAGAAGTAGATGGGCGTGACTTAGGCTCCTTGTTTAAACTTAGGTCAAGCGCAGATCGAGGTACTTGAGTCTTTTATTTAGAAAAAGGATGTTTCTGCATCATCTTCAACAGTGCATGGTGGACTGCACTGTCGACTGACATTCGTAGCGGTGAGTACATGAGGTTGTCCGTTGTCCAGTAGCATGCAGAGGCAGTTTGTAAGACGACCAGATTCTACTCCACGACTGAGATCCGTCAGTGGGTCATGTCTTAAAGTAACAGAAACACTCTAAAATCTTTCTGACAACTTTCTAAACAATTCTGTTGGTGCATTATATTTTTCTGAGGCGAGTGACTGTCTAAACATAACAGGCATTACTATAATTCAGCAGTGAGGTGTGTTAAAGCAGTCATCAGCTGATCAGGAGCTAAAGGGGTGGATTACCTTTCAGCGCATCAGGGGCAGCGAGGAAGGAGAAAGTTGTGATCAGGCAGGAGACAACACCAGATTCGCTGCTGCAGATGTGAATCTGCGAGGCTGCAACCATCCCCTTCTTGACGTGACAGCGGGACTTCCCATGTAAGGAAGGTCTGCTCACCTGTTCACAGCCCAAGCGTCAGATCACTAATTAATTAATTAGTGTGTGTGTGTGTGTGTGTGTGTGTGTGTATGTGTGTGTATGCGTGTGTCTGCTCTGTCTTCTCAATCCCCAGTGAGTCATGGTAGATGGCTGCGTATGCTGAGCCAGTATCCTCTGGAGGTTTCGTCCTGTTAAAAGGGAGTTTTCCTCTCCACTGTTGCTAAATGCTTGATTAGTATGAAGATTGCTGTAAAGATGTCAGTGACTTGATGCACTTTGCTGGGTTCTTTATGTAACATACTCAAAGATCAAGTATTCACATTAAAAATTAGCTGAAATTAACTTTTGATTTGCACACACAAACTGGGTCACACATCCAGGGACACATTACATCTGTCTGGCCTCCAAACAAGAAAAGCAAGGATCTACGACTTCGCAACCAAATAAGTTAGCCATAAGTGTTGGAAGACAATGCCATGTGGAAGACGAGACTCACTGTGAATAAAGTTCATCCTCGTTAAATCGTAAATGACTTTTTCAAACTTGATAATTGCATAAGTGTGACATAACCATCTCTTGTTAAATTAAGTGTTTCACTAATCTGTGCATTTAATCAATGATGTGTTAAAATGAATATTTTTTCCTGCAATGATTCATTTCAGATCTTAAACTACACCAGATTAGTGTTTGTTGATTTGACAATTTAATCTCAGTACAATCACACCTCATAATTGTTGAATTAATGTTTTAACATTCACTTCACATACATGTGTAAGAACTTTTTCACTTCACACTAACAGTTAACCTCTCTGAGTATCTGAGTGAAGGCGTGAATTCTGAGGTATTTTGGTAACGCCTTTTAAACGTGTCAAATTCTGATTTGCCAAATTTGTAAACAACATTTGATAAATACAGGAATCACTTTCTGATCTGGTAAGTTCTCCCCCTGCCTCCTGGTTCGGCCGACCGGTGAGCAAGCATTTGGAACCATCCTCTCTTTTGACTTCAAGGTCAAACCCTCTCTGCAACACTTGCGAGGGATTTCGACACAACGGCTTTTTTAAGAGCCACCAAACAGCCTCAGACGCAAAATAGCCACTCCAGCCTCCTGCCGTCACCTGAAGATAATCCAGACTAGACGGGCCGTACTCTGAGCTGCCTACGAGCTCCGGTACCAGAGTTTCACGCCATCGGCAGTGTCCATCTCGACCTCTTGACCCCCTGGATCGCTTAGGGATCTTCACACAAGGGTGTGTAGATTGGCACAAATGGCGTCGGATAGTTTTATAAATAAATCCTAGCTTTTCAAACCTTACAGCCAAACAGATTTTACAACCCAGACTTCACCAGCTCTCTCAGATACTGACAAGGTTTTGCTAAAACATCTAGCTCACATTCATCATCTGTTATCTGTACAACCATCATTTCATTCATACTTTGTCATGAACAATCATTTAGTTTAGAAAAGAGAATTAAAATCCTTATTATAAATCTTGTCTCTGAATTAATGTGGTGTTTGTTCCCTGAATAAGTCAAAGAAACTAAAGTCTTCTGATCAAACATTCAAAGAACAATCAGATTAATATTTCATAATTATATGGAAATCACATCTTATTGATCATTTAATGTATGCAGTCAATCCTTACCGCTACAATTATATATACAACTTTTTACTGATTGGCTTAATGAACTGAACTGTTTTGGAATGTGACTCCTTTCATGATTTGGCGCTATATAATTAAACTGAATTGAATTGTGAAAAACCTCTAAACCAGTGTTGTTTTTGACTGACAGCTTAGTTTTACTCTGCATTGTAGTTTTAGTCGGTTTTAGTCGACTAAAATTCAAAAAGGTTTTAGTCAACAACTATTTTTGTTTTTTAATTTTACAAAACATTGAACAAAGGAATATTCTCTAACAAATGCATCTATAGATCAAACATGTATTCTGAGATACTGGAGTGAGTTTCATACCAACATAATTTATTTTATGGCTACGGGACAAAATCTTAGCTGCCCCAGACTTTGTAAAACAATAATCCCCAGACTTTTATCTTTTTTTTTTACTTTATTGATAATCATAGTAATGTATATAATTTATTGATGCAGATCTCTGCATCATTCTGTAGATTTCCACTAAAGAAATGTACGATTTTCTTTCCTTAACACAACGGACTCTTAGGGAGCATACAGAGTATTCTTACTTAGACTTAGACTTAGTTCCTCCGGCGCCTACTGGCGCATTGGGCGCAAAGTAATCGCCAGCGAGCTCTGTCGGCCGCGACGGCCTCGGCTTCATCCCATGACAGGTTCACGGCACGTAGGTCTTCGATAAAAGTTCTGCACCATGTGATTTTTGGCCGTCCTTGTTTCCGTTTTCCGCGTCCTGGGGTCCACAGCATGGCCACCTTTGGTATGCGTGTTTGAGCCATTCGTAGCACATGGCCCCCAAACCGAAACCGTCGCTCTGCAACGACCTCAGCGAGTTGGCGTGTTCCCGTTTGGTGGTGGATCGCTTCATTCGTGATGTGGTCGAAGTAGGAAATGTGAAGGATGCGCCTGAGGCATCGTTGTTGGAACGCATTGAGGCGCTGTGTGATGGCCGCTGTCGACCTCCATGTCTCGCTCCCGTATATGGCGGTTGGAATGACGATCGTGTTGAATAGGCGGATTTTTGTTTGTAGCCCGATGGACCCAGTCGCCCAGACTGGCTGTAGCCGCCGGAACACTGCCGCTGCCTTTCCAATGCGACATGTGACGTCGCGGTCCGTGCCACCATCTGATGCGACTATGCTTCCCAAGTAGGTGAATTCATTTACCTCTTCAAGCCGTTGTTGGTGGCTGATCTGAACCACTGTGTGTGCACCGGCATAGCCCACTCGCATCACTTTGCTCTTCGCAGTACTGATCCTCAGCCCCGCTTTCCCGGCTTCATGTTCCAAGGTCGTTGTGAGTTCTACAAGGCCACGTTGTGTAGGTGCGAGTAGTGCGATGTCGTCCGCAAAATCAAGATCCGCTAGCTTCGTGTTGCCTCATTGGATGCCAGGGTCGCCTTTATCAAGCGTCCGTCGCATAGTGAAGTCCATAACGAGGAGGAACAGGAGCGGCGACAGGACGCAAACTTGTCTGACTCCCGTTTCGATCGCGAAGTATTCCGTCAAGCCGTTTTCTGTGCGTACGCAGCAGCGATAGTTGTAGTACAGGCTGTGTAGAGTATTCTACACAATATTTAAGCAGAAGTAAAGAAATGTGTTTGTTTAATTTTTTATTTGAGTTATCAGACCTCCATCTTGAATGTATATTGTGGAAAAGTCCACCTACTTAAATGCTGTAATGTTTTTCTACAGACCGCAGCGTTGTGAGTTTTCACAGAATTAATATAAATAACCCAGTTCTGCTCTTGAGCATCAGCAGAGATGCTCATAAACATTTAGATGGGCTTAAACTATGATGCTGTTGGGTTAAAAAGCAGGAATGTGACCCGTTATTAGGAACCAGGGAGCAGAGACAAAAATCCTGACACACTCACTTTAAAACCTTAAACATGCTCAGATAAAACCTGTTAAAAACCGTCATTTTTTCATTTATCTGGCCAAAAGCAGGACTATTTCAGGAAGCACACAGATAAGAGAAGCTAATATTACAGATATGAAGATGCAATATTGTCGCTAGTAGTCGATGTGTTCCAAGAAGTTTCAGTAATTTGGAGTCACTTTGTGGTCACTTTGTGATATTATTGTTTTACTGGTAGATTTCAGATGTGAAGAACAAGTTAGTTAGAGGAGAAAGTAGCTTCAGACAACATGATTTGGAGTCTTATTTGGACATCTCTCCTCTGATGAGATAACAACACAACTCTACCGCTGACCCAGTTTGCATTGCAAGGTAGATTTTTTTATCTCCACAAATAACACAAGCCAGAGGAGTTCTGCTGTATGGTGGAGTTGCTAATGCTAATGGTTAGCTTCTACTAGCTGAGATGTTGGGTGTGTCCGAATCCAGAGGAAGGATGCTTGTAAGAGCGCATTTTGAGGTCCATGATGTCACAGCGCAGCGACGAGTACTGTCCGAATTCCAAGAATACTCATTCTCGCGTCCTCAAATGCGTCCTCGCTCCACCCACATTTCGAGGATGGGCCTGATGGATCCTCACAGGAGCAAGGGTATCCCAGCATGCTTTGCGCGCCGGCCGCTGGACTCGACACTCGCAACAACGGCGGACGGAGCGGGACAGCAGTACAGCTTAAAATGTAAGTTTAAAAAAAAATAGCGGTCAAAAAAATAAAATACGTGTTTGGGCATTTTTGGTTTGTTTTTTATATACGATCTAATACCGCAAATTGTTTCTTTCATGTAATTTAAGGCTAAAACATGCGCCACCGAAAACTAGCTTGATCCCAGCAGGCTTTGTTAAAAAAATAGCGGTAGAAAACTAAGCTGAAAGCGGTTCTGTTTATAGACATTTTTCGTTTGTATATTTGTTTTTTTAAATTACATTTTAGGCAGAAATCAGCAAAAACGAGTTTGTTTCACAGGTCCCCGTTATTCCTTTTTGGTGTGTGTGTGTGTGTGTGTGTGTGTGTGTGCGGCGAGTTAAACTTGTCATTTGTTTTAAGGACGACGGAGCAAAGAAGCGTTTTTATTAAGCTTAGAGGTGAAGAGTGAAGCTGTTTACACACACAACCACAGAAGTTCTGCTGTGAAGAGTAGTTTTACATTCAGGGATTTACACAGCTGACACGTTTTAATGAAGTAAAAATAGTTTGTGTGAAGAATATAATTTTTATCTTCTCATGTGGATAAATGTAAAAATGTGTTTGTCTTTTTGTCACCTGTGGTCTCTGATTTTCTCTGTAGGACTGCAGGTGTCCAGGGTCAGGAGAGGCTTTACCTGTTGGGTCATCCTGGAAGAGAGAGGCCTTCTACTGTCATCATGTTAATGTTAATTAGCTGTTTGTTTGATATTTGAACACATTTATTAAAACAAATACTAACTGATAACTCTGATCATTGATTTTATCACCAGTTTTATTATTACAGATGTTTTTGAACATGTTACATGAACAGAAAATGAAAAGATGGCAAGGAGACAAGATTATTTATAATACGTTACACTTATTTACAGATCAAAACCAGTATGGACCAGTTATGTACGGTT
>SSNQ01034177.1:252950-283026 GCA_006942095.1 Nothobranchius kuhntae
TTTTTTATTGAAAAATGTAAAACAAAACAACCTGCAGTACACTGGTTCTGTTCAGTTTAAAGAAAAGCAGCAGGGAAAACTACAGAGAATTTACATTTTTAAGACAGATCTTATCATTATTAGGCTTAAGTTGAATAAACAAATGCACATTGAAAACACTTCAATGCTATTTTATTAAAAAGCCTGTTTTTAAAAACGTTTTATCCTCATTTGATGCTAAATAAGAAATTCTACGGTCCAAATAAAATTAGAAAACATCCTGCTGCATTCAACATTTATAATGCATTTGGTTTATATGAATTACCTACATGATACTACTCTGTAGTAATGTGTTGTGTACGTTTAACAAGTTCATTCTGTAGCTTAAAACATACATGAAACCATCTAAAGTTAACATGTAAGTCCTGAAAGCTTCTAGAATAAACAAAGTTACTTTACCTGAAAACGGTTGTGAACAAACGCTGCTGATGGACGTGAAGCTGCTCTAGCTCCTTAATATTCCTGCTCGATTTTCGCTAGCTTTAGCATTTTTCCTTTGCGTGTAGCTGCCGCCACGGCTGTGACGGGACCTACGGGCCACCGTAGAGGTGAAGGCTAGACTGTCCGAATTTAGAGCCGCTGGGTTCCGGTCTTAGCGGTCTAGCAAGGACCCGGCCTTGCTAGACCGGCGAGGGCCCGTACTCATAAGCATCCTTCCCGTGGATTCGGACACACCCTATGTCTGCTGTTTCTTGAAAGCTATACCAAAAAAAGCCTTCCCCGTCATGAGTCAAGATGGGTGAGTCCATGAATGTTAAGTGACAAGGTGACGTAGCTCTGAGTTTTTCATGCAGGCTGAACATGAATATAGTCTCCTACACCTATCTCCTGCATTAGCTTCTGATAGAAAACAGTGACCAAAAATGATCAGAAAGTATCATTAGAAGATGTTTTTTCAGTGTTCCACACCTTTAAGCTTCACTGGGGAGGAAGCTGTTTACTCTGGTTACAGGTAATCACATGGGCCTGGGTACAATCCTTCCTCCGCATAGTGAGCCTCACGACTGGATTAGAAATATGTGAATACCCCACCACCACCACCACACACACACACACACACACACACACACACACACACACAGCAACATGAATGCTTTTATACACGGCTAACAGAACAAAGCAAAGATGTTTTTCACAACCATGACTGTGTACATGGATGATGTGTATATTTATAGGAAGGATGTTGTCTCCAGGGTGGTAAAGGCTTTAGGATTTTCCCATCAATGTAAATAATGTATTTCTTACTATAAACCTGCCTAAACAGGCTGCCAGTTGGTCAACAGCGTATTTCTGAAATTCTGTAAATGTTGATGCTTTGCTGCTATCAGTACGGTCCAGGTGACCCCCCTTGCCATCGGACATCCAGATTAGAGTGAACATGTTCAGTAAGAAGCTGATCAGCACCAAGCAGAAACTGGGAAACTTAAAAAAAAAAAAACGGAAAGAAGGAGATGGGGGGGGGGGGGGGGGGGGGGGGGGGGGGGGTAGAGAGGACACAGCAAGGACGTTTCCCCGAGCCATATGGTGAATGTGATGGTTTTATACGCTTGTTTTTCTGTCTGTTCCGTTTAAGGTTTTACCGGAGAGTGCTGCAGGCCATCCATTTGTAATCATATAAATCCTTTCTCCAGTTCTGTTTCAGGAACCTCCATGTTTTTTTGTGTCTTTGTTGCTGCAGATATCACACAAATTTGCTCATGCTTGGGACCGATGCCGCTGTTGACTGAAGGTGGTTAAGTTTTAATAAATAACTGATGTAACCCCTGACTAGAAATTGGACTTCTGGAGTCTTCATGTGTAGTTTGTCTCTGTGTCTCTGTTTGTTTGCATGGAAAGACTTGTATTAGACTGTCACCCACAGACAAAAGCTGATTCATAAGATTTTTGCATCTGTTCGTGAGCGAGTTTGTGTTTTTGAAAAACATCTCACAAACCAGCAGACAATTGATTAACTGATCAAGATTTGAGCCCTATCCAAATTCAGGAGCTGCATCTTTCAAAACACCCAGCCTGTCTGCATCGTTTACAAAGACTGGAAGTGAGTGGCTATGAATTAGAAAGGTTCTGCCCTTATCTTGGTGGTTGTCAGTTATTTTCCACCATGCCGCCTTGCTCCGTGTTTCTAATAGATGGTTTGATCCTTTGGGTTTCTGGTCTAGATGTGTGTAGAAAGTGATTTGAGTAAGAGTTTCATGCTGCCTCTTGTTTCTGCTGTTACTTGGTGTAGAAAGTAAAAAAAAAAACTCTTAAAAACTCAGGGTCTTTGGCCGCAGATAGAAAACTGAAGTCAGAGATCTTTGTATCTGTGAGAGTTGGCCTGAATAATGTTTCTGCTTACAGCTGATGAGTGTTAGCTTGCTCTCAGGCTACAAACACAACTCAACAAATTTAGGGTCAAATCTGAAGATTTTAGCCACATCATCCTCTCGCTCCAGTCACCACTTTCTGACAGCTTGGCAGTTGCTTTACTGGAAGGAAAATGTTGGATTTATTTGATTTTATTGTTAAAGACGCACACAGATGTTTTGGTCGCTTTGGCTTCACTGAAGTAAGGAGAGGTCACCACTGCCTTCTGGAAAATCACAACAAAAAGATGTTTTACTAGGGGTGGGACTTGATTAAAAAATAATCTAATTAATTACAGACTTTGTAATTAATTCATCTTAATTAATCGCATTTTTATCGATCAGGAAACTGTGCTCAAAGCAATTTATTAAATGAAAAATAATGAGGCAGAGAATCAAACAATAGACATGGTCATTACTGTAAACTAAAGCTTTGTAGTTTGTCAATAAAATGCATTTAACTATTCAAATGTCACTGTGTGATATGAAACGAGACGCAGATCAACAAAATTGTATAATTGCAAATAGAAAACACCTGCAAAGGGTTCCTGAGCCTTTATATTGTCTCTCAGTCTAGTTGAAATACAGAAATAAATGGACTTTGCAACAAATTCAAATGTTTCCAGTTTCACCTGTTTGTATAATTGGGAGTTTTTATTAACATTTCTATTTCTCATAATGTAGTAAAAACACACATATAAATAAAAATCCATAATGACAGTAGAACAGGCACAAATATGATCTAGAACTTAAATTTACTAGCTTTTAACACCAGAGCAGACATGACATATTCTGAGAATGATCAAGAACACTAACTGGTTCCAGTTGGATGACTGGAGGATGATGGCAAAATAAAAGATTATGACGAGGAATTAATGATCTGACACCCGCAGTGAACCGGTGAGCGGACCTTCCTTACATAGAAAGTCCGCTGTCACGTCAAGAAGAGTCCGGCTGCAGAACCGCAGACTCACGCCTGCAGCAGCAAATCATGTGATCTAGAGCTTGAACACGCCTTTCTCATTCCTCGCTGCCCCTGATGTGCCTAAACATCCACCCCTTTAGCTCCCGATCAGCAGATGACCGCTTCAACACACCTCGCTGCTTAATGATAGTAACGCATGTGATGTTTAGACAGGCAGTTGTCTCAGAAACATATAATAACTGTTTAAAAATTTATCAGAAAGGTTTTATAGTGTTTCTGTTAATTTAAGACATGCTGTTTGTAATTGTTTATACACCGTGACTAAAGGAGTACAAAGACACATTTGTCCATGTTAAAGTCTCTGAAATACACAAATACAATGTAAACATAATAGAGATGTGACTGTGTTGAAGGCAGGATACCCCAGAAAAGCTATGTCCTCTGCTGTGAAAGCGTCTCCGTCTACGTGAGTGTGAACACAACGTTGCTGATGGACAAGTATAAACTAGGCTTTATTTATCTTGTTAAGTGTATTCATAGCGTTACCCTGCCTTATCCGTGTGACCTGTTTAACATCGCCACTCCTTCCCGTTCGCTCGTCTTACCGCCACGGAGAGCAGAGCATTAAGCCGCTCTGCTCCTCAGCTCTGAAACTCACTTCCCACAATCATTAGGAACGCTGAATATGTTCCTCTAGTTAAGACACTGCTCTAAATACATCTGTTTATGCAGGCATTTCTGTTTTATCTCTTGGGTCTTAGAAAGTCACCCTCAAATAAAATGTATTAATATCATTACCTAATCATCTCACTAATAAAGTAAATGTCAGCCATTGAGCGGGCTGGTCTGGGTCTTTGGAGAGGCCTGGACTCAGAGAGGCTCGGATGCAGTGAACAGGCCCTGTGGGGATAAGAGTGCTGCATTTCATACTAAACATACCGTTGCTTCTACATAATCCTCCTCACACCACAAAGCCAGTGGACAATGACCATCATAATCCTCTCTGTAAAGATTTTTATAAACTGGATCCTCACATGAACATACCGTTCAGTAGAACTTTCACCCATCTGAAATAAAATGATTAAACAGTAAATTCAGTAATGGGTGACTATAAAGATTGTGTCTTCTAACACTTGGGCTGGTACATTTTACAGCTCGTCAGCTTTATGGGGGAGCTCTTCAGTCAGCACTTGAACCCTGAAGATGAAAATCAGCACTTCCTGGGGAAAATAAAATGAGAGTAGCATCTTTTAAATTGATGCTAACTGCAACGATTGGCCAAACTATTTATCTAAAAAACACAATCCTTGTCACCACTAATTGTTTAATATGTAATCCCATTTGTCATATTAAGCCTTGTGCAGACTGAACCATGTTCATGCACTTAAATCAGTTATGCTGTTAGTTACAATCTGCACATGTACTCTTTTATTGTATGCAGTATTTTAGGGTTATCTGGGTTCATTAACCCCTAAAAGGCTTTTTCTCTTGTTTTAGGTAAGAAATCCGGTGCAGGTACACAATTATAAACATCATCTGTTTGTTAAAGAGCAAAAACTCCTGCAGAAAAACATTTTGCACACACCTTATAGAAAGAGCAGAGCAATATCAGTCCAATTAGCTGCTTGCACCAGTTATTCATGCAAGACTACGACGTGCAGCTTGTGTTCCTGCAGACAATCATTTGTTTAAGGAAGCAGATAAAATTAATCCTCAGCTGAGCCAATGTTAATTTTATTTACCTGAACAAATATCCGAGTGAATATCTGAAAATTTTAAGTTTTAAAAAGATACTATACAACTTTTTCATATTTTTTAAAACATTTTCTTGAGGCAGTATGAGCTAAAATGACCCTTTATGTTGGGATATTTCATAATGAAAGCCCACCCAGCCTCTAGCACCCCCTGTGGCCAGTCTGTTGGATTTAAAATTGAGCTGACATAACTGTGCTGCAGTCTGCTTCCTACATGTTTTAGATCATGAACTCAGCTGCTTGTTTTATTTAATTGATTATTTGTTCCTATAGACACTAAGGGAAACTGGGAAAACATTTCAGCAGTTAGATTAAGGTGTTAAAAAGAGAAACGAATGAAATTATGCCCAGAAATAAATAGCTTTGTTTCTGTGAAACTCCACCCACACCTGCTCCAACAAAACGCACCTGGTGATCCAGTGGTAAAGGTCTCCACCTTCCATTCCCACTTTGCCAAGTGCTGATGTGGGTTCAAGTCCTGATGGTGTCTACAGTAATTTATTTAGTCAGCTGATTTATTGATTACAGGGAGTGCAGAATTATTAGGCAAATGAGTATTTTGTCCACATCATCCTCTTCATGCATGTTGTCTTACCCCAAGCTGCATAGGCTCGAAAGCCTACTACCAGTTAAGCATATTAGGTGATGTGCATCTCTGTAATGAGAAGGGGTGTGGTCTAATGACATCAACACCCTGTATCAGGTGTGCATAATTATTAGGCAACTTCCTTTCCTTTGGCAAAATGGGTCAAAAGAAGGACTTGACAGACTCAGAAAAGTCAGAAATAGTGAGATATCTTGCAGAGGGACACAGCAGTCTTAAAATTGCAAAGCTTCTGAAGCGTGATCATCGAACAATCAAGCGTATCATTCAAAATAGTCAACAGGGTCGCAAGAAGTGTGTGGACAAACCAAGGCGTAAAATAACTGCCCATGAACTGAGAAAAGTCAAGCGTGCAGCTGCCAAGATGCCACTTGCCACCAGTGTGGCCATATTTCAGAGCTGCAACATCACTGGAGTGCCCAAAAGCACAAGGTGTGCAATACTCAGAGACATGGCCAAGGTAAGAAAGGCTGAAAGACGACCACCACTGAACAAGACACACAAGCTGAAACGTCAAGACTGGGCCAAGAAATATCTCAAGACTGATTTTTCTAAGGTTTTATGGACTGATGAAATGAGAGTGAGTCTTGATGGGCCAGATGGATGGGCCCGTGGCTGGATTGGTAAAGGGCAGAGAGCTCCAGTCTGACTCAGACGCCAGCAAGGTGGAGGTGGAGTACTGGTTTGGGCTTGTATCATCAAAGATGAGCTTATGGGGCCTTTTCGGGTTGAGGATGGAGTCAAGCTCAACTCCCAGTCCTACTGCCAGTTTCTGGAAGACACCTTCTTCAAGCAGTGGTACAGGAAGAAGTCTGCATCCTTCAAGAAAAACATGATTTTCATGCAGGACAATGCTCCATCACACGCATCCAAGTACTCCACAGCGTGGCTGGCAAGAAAGGGTATAAAAGAAGAAAAACTAATGACATGGCCTCCTTGTTCACCTGATCTGAACCCCATTGAGAACTTGTGGTCCATCATGAAATGTGAGATTTACAAGGAGGGAAAACAGTACACCTCTCTGAACAGTGTCTGGGAGGCTGTGGTTGCTGCTGCACACAATGTTGATGGTGAACAGATCAAAACACTGACAGAATCCATGGATGGCAGGCTTTTGAGTGTCCTTGCAAAGAAAGGTGGCTATATTGGTCACTGATTTGTTTTTGTATTGTTTTTGAATGTCAGAAATGTATATTTGTGAATGTGGAGATGTTATATTGGTTTCACTGGTAAAAATAAATAATTGAAATGGGTATATATTTGTTTTTTTGTTAAGTTGCCTAATAATTATGCACAGTAATAGTCACCTGCACACACAGATATCCCCCTAAAAGAGCTAAAACTAAAAACAAACTACAAACTGCTTCCAAAAACATTCAGCTTTGATATTAATGAGTTTTTTGGGTTAATTGAGAACATGGTTGTTGTTCAATAATAAAATTATTCCTCAAAAATACAACTTGCCTAATAATTCTGCACTCCCTGTATTTTCTGCGAAATATTTTGTATCTCTAAGGATCTTTGAATTCGGTCATTTCCAAGCAGCCTTTTAGTCGATTTGCTCAGCTCAACTCACATGGACTAACTCTGGCTAAATAAATTAAGAAAAAAAATATATTTTTTAAAAGTTTGTCAATAAAGGGTTAAAAACGTCATACTGGCAAGTGTAGCTACAAAAGAAGAAACAATTACTGCTGAGACCGGGATGTGGACCTGTGCAAAACTAAATGCCAGCCCTATGCACTTATCACTAGACTACCAAGTCCATGACTCTTGTCACCTATGTTCCTCAACTGGCCAGGGAGACAGGTTTCAGACCAGAGACTAGCTTCTGGAGGAGGAGCGGGGCCTGATGTTGGGAGCAGGAAGTGGCATGCAACTTATACATTAGGCTGTTTCAGGTCTAATGAGCTTGAAAGAAAAGCGTCTGGACTTCTTTGAGTTGCTTGAAGACGTTTCACCTCTCATCCGAGAGGCTTCTTCAGTTCTGAGGTCAAATGGTGGAGAGTCCCAGATTTAAACCCAGTGGGAGTTTCCCCTCGAATAGGGAACAAAAGACCCCCTGATGATCTTCTAAGATATGTTGATGACACCTGGGTCAAAATCAAAACACAAGAAGTGGAATCCTTCACTACGCACATCAACGCCATGGACAAAAACATCAAGTTCACCAGGGAAAACATAAAGGACAACTGCTTGCCTTTCCTGGACTGCGCTGTGCACCTTGAAGAAAATGGCAACCTCAACATTGAAGTGTACCGGAAGCCCACACACACGGACCAGTACCTCCTCTTCGACTCACATCACCCTCTGGAACACAAACTTGGAGTAATCAAGACCTTACACCACCGGGCAGAACTTGTTCCCTCTAAGCCGGAAGGGAAAAAGAAGGAACACACACATATAAAGGAATCACTTAAAACATGTGGCTATCCTAGTTGGGCGTTTATAAAGTCAGCAAAGATGCACAGAAAAGAAGACCAGACACCAGCGAGGGAGGATGAGAAAGACAGACGCAACAACCTTGTCATCCCCTATGTAGCCGGTGTATCAGAGAAACTCAGGAGGGTTTTCTCCAAACACAACATACCAGTGTACTTCAGGCCCAGCAACACACTCAGACAGAAACTGGTTCACCCGAAAGACAAAACTCCAAAACACAAACTGAACAATGTGGTGTATGCTGTACAGTGCAGCGAGGAATGCCCAGACCTCTACATCGGAGAAACCAAACAGCCACTTCACAAGCGCAAGGCACAACATAGAAGAGCCACCTCCACGGGACAGGACTCAGCAGTTCATTTGCATCTAAAGGGCAAAGGTCACTCTTTTGAGGATGCCAACGTTCACATTTTGGACAGAGAGGACAGATGGTTTGAAAGAGGAGTAAAAGAAGCCATTTATGTCCACTGTGAGCAACCATCTTTGAACAGAGGCGGTGGTTTACGACACCAACTGTCTGCCATCTATAATCCAGTTTTGAGATCCCTTCCCAGATGCCTCAACGCCCACGCATATCCTGGGCCATCTGATCTCAGGAATTCACATGATAGGGTGGGGCCAGGTTTCACAATGAGCTCACCCGAAACTCTGGCTGAATAGGACCCACACCCACCCTCACACCTTGGCTCATAGAAGATCATCAGGGGGTCTTTTGTTCCCTCTTCGGGGGGAAACTCCCACTGGGTTTAACTCTGGGCAGTGTTGCCAGATGTACGATAATTATCGTATTTGTACCATAATTTTGGGCTCTGTACGATGTACGATGAATAGTTTCAAAAATCCTCAAAAGTACGATAATTTCACATTGCATCTAGTAACACCATCTTTTGCTGTGGCTTTCCCAAGTCAATTACATAATTTAAAACTGTTCTGAAGTCAGATTTCACCTCAGTGCTTACAGGTTTATAAATGTCTCCTACAAACTAATGAAAAAGAGAAGTTTGAAAATGTGAAAAACGCTGAAATCAAGCTATGTGGCTTTTTAGCTGAGCACAACATTGCAATGAGAAGCACAGACCACTTAGTACAGGTGATTAAAGGCATTCTGCTGTGACAGACAGTGAATCAGATGAGGAGATCGAGATCAGCAACTAGGTGAGTAGGCTGCTGTGTCATTTATTGGGTCAGTTTTTCCACTGCTGTGATGTTTTGTCGCGTGATAGGACTGTGCAAATGTGCATACTGTGTCAATGCGTGGAGGTCGGAGTGGTGCCGACACACTCTGCACGTTTATAGGCATTATATTACTGGTTTTAAAGATGTTTATTTAAACAGGGCAATATAAAACACCTTCTTTGTTATATTATATTGGAGTGAGAAGTCGTTTATAGAACGTTATTATCAAATTTATAATGTACGATAATTTGTACTGAAAAACGATAATTTAAGCCTCTCTGTACGATATTGTGGGATTTTGGATCTGGCAACACTGACTCTGGGACTCTCCACCATTTGACCTCAGAACTGAAGAAGCCTCTCGGATGAGAGGTGAAACGTCTTTAAGCAACTCAAAGAAGTCCAGACGCTTTTCTTTCACGCTCATTAGACTACAATGACCTGGATGACTGAGAACCTTCACAGACATAGGCTGTTTCAGGAATTTCAAAATAAAATTCCAAATTTCATGGGAAAATGCATGAATGTTGCCAAAAGCGGGGTGGGGGGTATTTTTCATGAGGAAACAACAATATTTCATGCCAAACATCACCAAAAAGGGGATTTTCTATGATATGGCCCCTTTAAGGCCAGAAACCAGAGAGAACAAACAATATCAAGCAATAACAACGTGGACAGTGTGTGTTACAGCGATGTTTGGGAGACACTTAATGAAGTCTCTGCTTGAATCTTACAGAATTATGACTTTGCCAAAGGAAACAATTCATTAAACAGGATAAGTGTTGTATTTGATTCAAAAGCCTCCAAGTGTTTCAATCTGTTTCCATTAAATGAAACATAATGTTCAGAAATCAAATTAAACTTTTTCGGATGTTCAAAAGGCACACAATCTGATAAATTTTTCATGATTTTATTCAGCAAATGCTAATCTAATTTCAGGCTGACAGCCTCTCTGAACCCCTGGTAAATGTTGGTGCCGTCTTCAGAGAGCCCAGCTTTAAAACTATTTTTATAAGAAAGATTTATGTAATTATAAGGTATGCTAGGGAAACTTTTTACACTCCCCATGGATAACATCCAATTAATTCTCTACTTCTATGCTGACACTTTATTTTGAAAGTCAGACTCAGTCTCATGAGTATAAAACCTAAAACAAATGAAAAGTAATACATTCAGTGCCCTGTGCGTTGGAGCCTCTGTTCAGGAATGATTACATCTCACAGAAACAATTCTCCACATCTGGTAACTCTGTATTTTATTTGCTTTTACCGTAAAAGTCTGAATGTCTCAGAGTGACCCAACTTTATTCTCCATAAAGGACATTAATATTCCTCATAATCAGCCTTGGTTTTAACTAGGAATGAGCCGGATACTCGTTTCAGACCAGCATTTTTGACGAATACGAGCATGACACGAGTAAAACCTCGTAAATATCTGTAATCGTGCTGAAGGAAAATCCTCATTGGGTAACTGACTGTCTTCACGCTCTGTGATTGGCCAGTCACATAGAGCGCCCGCCCCTCCCTACACACAAAACTGCAGCCGGCCGAGAGCGCAGTCCGTCCGGCTCATCCACGCACACACACACACAGACAGTAACGGATCTCGCTGTGATGGCTTCACTGTTGCTCACGTTTCTTCAGTTTTCCCTAGGTTTTCTTCAGCTCGCCTCTTTTTCGGTTGAATATTTAAAGTAACTTTTTTCGTAACTTACATGGTGCATTTGACAAGACAGAGCTGACGTGTACTATTACGGGTTCATTTAATCACTTTTCATGTATTTCATTTTTTTAGTGAAGCGTTGCCTCACTAGTGAGTAACTGCAGGTTAAAAGGATTTGCTGCGTTTTTTGGTGACAACAGAAGGTTTATTCTTTCTCTCTGCCTGTTTGAGTGACGCGCTGACCAGCGGGTCTGGGGTTATTAGAGGTCAGAGCTACCCAGAGCTCTCTGACCACAGTGAGAGTAACGGGCAGAGAAAGACAAACAGGAAGAGAGCTGCACAAAACTCACGTTTTTGCTGAGAGGAACAGCTGCGGATGGAAATTAGTTCTAACTACATCACGGGAGATGTCCAGAAGTTTGGAAGTCTGTGTGTTTATTGTGTGTTAAAAAACACAACAGCTTTTAAGAGATTAGTGTTAACGAGCTATTAATGCAGATACGAGTTTACTGTTTCTCTGTTAAACATCAACTCCTGAAACCTAAATCAGGTCCGTTTAACCAACGTTACCCCGCCTTCGGTACTCCTGAATCCACATGCTCTGCACTGCAGCAGCGTCTTCAAAGCTGACGCAGCTGGACACAATTGATGCAAAGTTGTGGTTGGCCTAAATAGATAATAGATAGTATATCAACCACAAAATACTATGCATTACTTTGTTTAGAGTATTTTTAAGCATAACACACCTGTAGCGTCCAGCAATGGTCAGTTTAGGTACAGCCTGACCTTTTACCATCTATTCAACATCTGATCAGAAAGGAGACACTATATTGCATGTGTTCCCTTCAAACGAGTCTGCCTTCACACCAGCTGGGATTCACAGACGCTGCTGGTCTTAAAGATAAGCAATAACATTCTCTCCCAAGGTCTCATCTGTCTGCCTCCAGAAGACTCCAACTCCAGCTCAAATTAATTGCTAAATTCAAGAATCATTTACTAAATCAATATGAACTCCTTCTATGACCTATAATCTAGATAATCATTAAATAAACATTTGTTTATTACTACTTATGATAATTATAGTATAATGAAATGTTTCTTTAATCTGTGCACACTGAATGGATGTTATATCATGTTGTCTAATAGAACCTGCATTGTGTTCACCATGCTTTAACGACAAGGTCCTCACACCTGCTCACACAATAACAAGTACGGTTAAGTTAGACTACAACACATAACTTGCCTTTTTAACCAGTCAGGACTTCCGATATCAAAGAAGGCGTGTTTCTGAGTTGTTTGATAACATCTCTCCAACCTGTCAGCCTCTAATTGGCTGTGAAAATCATAACATCAATTCTTTAAAACTAAATCACTTTGAGTAATTTGCCAGTTCTAGACAATCACTCAGACTGGCCATCTGTAGCAAAAACCTCTTTAACCATCAAAGATTTTGACACGTCGTCAAAACCTTTTTGCACCTACAAAGCTGAGACAGCAAAACTAGTTCCTGCAGAAACAAGCTGATATTGTTCAACTCCTTAAGAGTTATTCCTGAGACGCAAGCTGATTCCAACCTGTGCTGCCTGGTGACAACTCTGGACTGGAGAAGTCGGTGCTTGCGGTCAGTCTACCGGTCCTGGGTGCCCCGAGGTCATCCGACGTCTCTGACCTCCGGATCCGTGACAAGGGTCATCAAAAGGGTGAGGTAGAACACAAAGAGATTGCATCTGAATGTGCTTCTGAAGATAACATCATAGTTTAGAGCAAACCAAATTCTTTTCCATCCAGAAACGCCGCTTTCCGAGATTCGGAAGTTCTGACCAACGCCTCATTGACACATAGCCTACATCACCTTTAGCTCAATCCATTCACAGTAAATGCTTAGTTCACTTATCATGTTATGATTGTAATAATTGTAATAAAATAATTTCTTACTTTTATAAACCTGACTCTTTTCTGAATCAAAACGAAGTGTGTATAATTACTTAATAAAGAAAAAAATCTTAGACTCTTCTTATTAAGCCCTATAATCTTCTGATATTTACAATAAAGATCAAGCAAGGTAATATTGTATATTTATACAGAATATCAAATAAATAATACACATTTGCCTCCGCTACAACACCCCAGTCCAAGGTTTTTTTTTAAATCAATCAATCAATCAAACTTTATTTGTATAGCACTTTTCACATACAAAAAATACAGCTCAAAGTGCTTTACAGGTTAAAATCACTCCATATGTCCCATAATCCCATTATTTCCCCAATAATATAAAAATAGTTATGACAGTTGCACCCCCCCCCCAAACCCCCTCCCAATCCCACAACCCATTTCCTAAGGAACACGCACCCACACACACGCACACGAACAACAAATACACACATACACACACACACAACTTATTAAATAAAACAATTAAAAACATTTTTCATTGATTTATACCAGGGCGAGTGTTGCCGTCATCTGGGTGATGAGATATTTATTTTTCCCGTGTACCCTCTGTAATGCAGTCACGGGCCACTAGGGGTACGCGTACCCCTGGTTGGGAATCACTGATCTAATCTACAGGTTTGAGTGCAGCCTAGCAACCAGCCTGCATCACCATAAACCTGCAAACTGATTTTAAACATCTGGTCACACACTTCATTCAAAATGACCTGAGTGACTCCACTGGTAGAAGGACAATCAATGCCCCTAATTTGAGTCTGATTGGAGTGGACTGTGTCTCTGTTTTCACTGCCTGTTGCTCACACTGCTTCACCGTTCCCCTTGGTCTTTCATTTATTAGACCAGAGGTAGAGGACATGAGGTAACAGACAGCATGATCCTTCAGGAAGGATCAGATCAGAGATTTGCATAAACCCTTCCATATTTGATCCATTTACAGAGCACTTTGGTAGTCTTTTTTGTGAGATTGTGTTCAGTTTATGCAGCTATGGCCTTGAAATAAATCTGTGAGATCACAACCAGCTGTAAATGGGTAAAAATAAACATTTTTAAAATGTTTGACAGGATTTCTCAAGACTTGGGTTTAGGGTTAAAACCAGGCTGCTGTCTCAGTGCCTAGCTTGGGTCCACTTAGTTCAGCCTTATGTAATGAATGACCACCTCACTCTCCTTTCGGACATTTTCGTAACTCCACCGTTTCCTTGAAGCTCCTATATAAGCAGGTACAGCTCTGAAACGACCTAAAGAGCATACTTTGTGCCAAACCCTGTTAAAAACTTCAGAATCAACCATTTAAGTTGCCATGGCAACCATTGTGTCTTAGAACTTTCTGGGATGTTTCCTGCAGCTGTAACTGTGGCGAGGCCTGACTCCCCCTGTTCGGCTGTAATGGACAGGCCCTTTTTCTGTCTGAATGATTGGTTCAGTAATGTAGGCAGACCGCTGTGGTGGCAGGGTAATTGGCCGTGATTTAAAGACCCTCTGATGGCTAAAGTGGAAATGCAGTTTGGGAAATTAATGGTTCCTAATTGAAGATATGTGAATGGTTTAATATGGCGGAAAAAGACTCTGAGGGCTTTAAGAGAGTGCAGAGACAGATAGGGCTCCTATTTAAACTCACAATGCTAATAGTTAGGATGTAGATGAGAGTGGCTGATAAAATTATAAAATAAATTAAAATTTTACAACTTCCAAAAGTCATAAACACCCCAAGCGTGCAACACAGCTTTGTTTGTTTTTTGTTTGCAGCCTAAAATATGTTGTTGTTTTTTTACTGACAAAATAAAAGCTGCCTGTGAAGGTTGCTATGTTTAGGACTTCCTCCAAGCTAACCTCCAGATCTGTGGTTCCTCCGGTTTCTGCAGCAGGTGGATGGAGATGTGCTCGTAAAGAAGACAGGGTAATAGGGATGAGCGAGTACACCACTATCTGTATCTGTATCTGTTCAACCAACTAAATTATCTGTATCTGTATCTGTACTCGGAATGGGCGTGGCATAACCCGGAAGTGGGCGTGGTGTAACCGGAAATGGGCGTGGTTTACAGCAATATATTATTTTAAGTCTGAAATTGATATGGAATGATCAGAAGTTGATTTGTGTGTTGTTTATTTGAAAACTATTTACAGAGCAGCCTCAGAATTGAGATTAAATATTTTTGATCACAATAGTAAAGAAACTATTACAGAACAAGTTTTTCATTAAAATCAGAACATTAATATTTGAGTGCATGGATTAATACATCTGAACTCATGCAGTAGGAACTAGGAAATATGAAATGCTAGAACCAGACACAACTTTATATTTTTTTTATTTTAATTTGATTAAACTGGTTTTTTTCTTAACGTTCTTGGCATTTTGCCCCACACAAAGTTAAACAAAACAATGTTGATTAAGGTGTGTGTGTCTGAGAGAGATAGAGAGGGTGAGAGGGAGAGAGATGGAGTTAAAAAAAAACCTGACCGGAGCGGAGGTAGTGACTAACAGCACGTCAGCTCTGTCTTGTCAAATGCACCATGTAAGTTATGAAAAAAGTAACTTTAAATATTCAACTGAAAAAGAGGCGAGCTGAAGAAAACCTAGGAACTGAAGAAACGTGAGCAACAGTGAAGCAATCACAGCGAGATCCGTTACTGTCTGTGTGTGTGTGTGGATGAGCCGGACGGACTGAGCTCCCGGCCGGCTAGAGAGTTTTGTGTGTAGGGAGGGGCAGGCGCTCTATGTGACTGGCCAATCACAGAGCGTGAAGACAGTCAGTTACCCAATGAGGATTTTCCTTCAGCACGATTACAGATATTGACAAGGTTTACTCGTTTCATGCTCGTATTTGTCAAAAATGCTTTATCCTTACCGGATACTCCAATCCAATCCAATTTTATTTATAAAGCACATTCAACATGGCATTACAACCAAACAAGGCGCTGTACACTAGAAATGTTTGAGAATTTAAACCGCGTTATACAATCATGTTGGACGAACAGAGATAAAAGATAAAGAGGAAATACAACAAAATCCCCAAAACTAACAGCTAAAAATCAATAAGACACAGGGAGATTAAAAATTAGAAAAACATTTTAAGAAGAACCCCAATAGTACGGAAGTTGATATTGTGAATTCCATTTTTAAACAATGTTGATCTAAGTGAGGTTCATAATTATGTGGTATACGCTAGGTTGAAGTAGTGAGTTTTCAAGCGTGATTTAAAAATGCTAGCTGTTGTTGCTTGCCTCACTTGCAGCGGTAATGCGTTCCACAGCTTGGGTGCACAGACAGAGAAAGCCCTTTCTCCATGGCTTTTTAAACGTGCATTCGGAACAGCTAGGAGGAGCTTATCTTCGGACCTGAAAGCACGCGGCGGGTTGTAGAAATGGAGAAGTTCACACAGATATGGAGGAGCTTGATGGTTCAAGGATTTGTAAGTCAGAAGCATAATTTTGAAATTTATCCTGTACTGCACGGGCAACCAGTGGAGAGATTTCAGAATTGGAGAAATGTGTTGTCTTTTGTCAGCTCCAGTCAGCAACTCGTCTGAAACGAGTATCCGGCTCATCCCTACAGGGTAACATCAGTTATTCAGACCTGGTTTGAGTTTAAGGAGGTTGATGTTGAGTAGAAAAACATCCTCAGGTAAATATTCTGAGTGACTGTGTGAAATCTGCGTGTTACGGAGGCAGTCGGAAAACAATGCTCTGGCACAGCGCGGTGCCTCCCAACGCGTCGGAAACAAACGCTTGGTCACTCGTCCTTTTTCGAAGCTTCTGTTGTGAAAATGTGTTGGACTAGCTGCTGGTGTGTCTACATATTAGAGTTTTACTAGAGTGATTCCTGTTTGTGGACCCAATCAGTATGGCTCAGTAGATTTAAAGCTAACCCCGACTGCACACTGAAAGCATCAGCGGCGCGGAACATTTTACTCATGGCAATCACTGCACTCGAGTGCACAACGGGAGAGTCTCAGCAGCGAAGCGGCTTCTCTGCCGTTCCCCTCGCTCGACTTGCAAAATCCCTAGAGACTTCCGCCAACCTCCTTGCGAGATCACACAATCCCTCGAGACTTCAAAGGTTACGGTTTGTTTATGTAATCCACCGTTAAACCAAAAAGACGGAAATCAAGGTTGTTATCGCTGTTTGATGTCATATATGATGTTGTTCTTCTCCACTGCCAGGATTAAGGCCATGAAAAAACACTGCACTTCTGGAATGAAGCTCTGAGTAAATAAGCCATTAGGTCACACATAAGCTTCATGTATATGAAATTGTATCGCTGCAATACTTTTATTTAGAAAATTACCGGGGATTTTACTCTGAAACCGTGTGTGATTTCCTGTCTTGCCCTATGTTAACTGCGGTAATTGACGCATCTCAGAAGCGGTTCTCAGCAAAAATAAAGCCTGACCCTATCTTTAGCAGCGGGCGGCCTCTGGGACTAGTCTGAAAAGTCTTGCCGCGTCGAGGCTAGTTTGCTACACTCCATAGACTATAATGGATTGTATTTGAAGCTGTGCCGTTTCACTGCCATTCCGCGCCGCTGATGCTTCTAGTGTGCAGTGGGGCAAGAGTAGATTTAATGATCTCAAATGGGAAACAAGTTGGTTACTATTTCCACAATGTAATTCGTGAGCTTTCCGTGTGGTTTTCTGTAAGATAGTGTGATGTTTTGTTTTGTAAACGCTCCACAGAGGCTCTAGAGAAAGGTGCATTTATGGTAGATTTGTGTATTTCTAAATCGGAGTTTGGTTACACTGAAAATCTGTTCTTTTAGAGCGGATGAGGGCCACCTTTCTGCTATTCAGAGTGCAGTTGTTTTATTTCATTAACATTATTTTGATGAGAAAATCAACACTGAGGAAGTTGAACCTTGACTCAAGTTTACAGAGAACATCAATCATTTCTCAGACATGTGGTGTAGAGCTCAGACTGTTGGGTTGTTAAAATCTGGGATGGTTTACAGAAAAAATAAAAGTAGAAACTGTTCATCCACTAGACACTTCCATGCAGCCCTGGTTTAAACATGGGGTCCCTTCAGGCTGTGAGAGTGTAGAAGTTTCTCTTTGATTACTTGAGAAGATAATTATGGTTGTGCAGTGGAGAGAGAAACAGGTGAGAGACAGAAGCTCCATAAGGTTCGGCCGTTTCTATTTTCTGCTTGACGGAAGATGCCAGGAAATTAGAATAACCAGGACTGGAGCTACGGACGGAGTTAATGATCAATAGATTTAACTGTTTCACAGATGCACGCTGGATGTTTGTATTTTACCTGATTGAACTTGTGACTTTTGGACCACTTCATTAGTGTTTCCTTTCTCTGCCCGGAGCACACTGTTGTATAACTCTGATATGGAGTCTTCCTCAGGTGAAACGTTATCATAAACATCATCTTTGTGTCAGATTTTAATTTAAAAAAAAACTTTAATATGTTTCAGTTTTAGTGAATGAATAGCTCTCAAAGAATTATCTCAACCATATCTGGGACTTCTGTAAGAATATTTACGATATTACGTGGCATTATATGGTAATATGCCAATGAGTCCCTACCTGGAACCATGTCATGCCAAGTCTGAGTAGGAATCACAACAAAAGTGTAAAACCTAAATTTAGAAGATTTGCTGTTTCACAAGAAAATCTAAATCACAGCAAATGCTTACATTAACAGGGGAGAAAAGTGACTGGATGTTGACTTAGGTATCAGGAGTTTGTCCTGTAACCAGTAGGTTCCTGGTTCGAACCCAGGTTCGGTCTGTGCTGGTTAGTTTTTCTGGGCATTTTCAGTGAGAAAAATGCAGTTGAATGACTCAACAGTGAAGCAGCATCAACAAAAACAGCTGCAGTGTTTCTGTGGTCTCCTCAGAGATCCAGCATTGACCAGCATGACTACAGGCTGCCCGGGTAAATGGGAACAGCCAGCCGCCTGCTATTCTCAGGCAGAAGACAGGAGAAGCTGGGCACCCGCTCAAGGTTCTAATGCAGAGTTGTCATGAGTGTAAATTAGATCTATTAAACCTAAATTGTTTTTGAACCAGGCTGTAAACATGTTTGTTTCTGCTGTGAAATGGGCATTTTTAACATGGGAGTCACCTGAGAGGAACTGGTATATTCAAACCGTAAAACAGTATTTTCTTTAATTACCCGGTATGTGACGTGACTTAAAAGGTAACCACAGCTGATCAGGCCCTGTTAGGATTTTAGCTTTTAGGTAAAATCGGATTTAGAGCTTATCTCTATTACCAGTTACACAAGCACAACACACAAGTGACAAAAAGCACAAATAAATGGACAAATGAGCACATTCACGCCCTTGTGAAAGTAAATAATCTTGTAAGCAGATGCTTAGAGCTGATACAGACTTGGTTGTGTGATGTGTCAGCGTTACGCTGGCTAGTTGATATGAAGGGAAGAAGAAGAGACAGAAGCTCTGTCTCATTTCAACAGAACAGAAAAGAGATTTTTAACTTTAGAAATATGAACTAACATGAATTGTTATGATTTGAAAAACCCCTATTGCATGTGACCTCCCAGCAGAGACTCCTGACTCTGTTCAGTAAAAAGAATTGCTCCGAAAGATGTTGCTGACACACATCTGTCTACTTCATTCCATCGTGGCAATCTGCATCCCACCTCGGCGGTGGTCCCGGGGGACGCATCGCATCCCGCCTCGGCGGTGGTCCCGGAGGACTCATCGCAACCTGCTCTGGCAGTGGTCCCGGAGGACGCATCGCAACCTGCTCTGGCGGTGGTCCCGGAGGACGCGTCGCATCCCGCCTCGGCGGTGGTCCCGGAGGACTCATCGCAACCTGCTCTGGCAGTGGTCCCGGAAGACGCATCGCAACCCGCCTCGGCGGTGGTCCCGGAGGACGCATCGCAACCCGCCTCGGCGGTGGTCCCGGAGGACTCATCGCAACCTGCTCTGGCAGTGGTCCCGGAGGACGCATCGCAACCCGCCTCGGCGGTGGTCCCGGGGGACGCGTCACAACCTGCTCTGGCGGTGGTCCCGGGGGACGTGTCGCATCCTGCCTCGGCGGTGGTCCCGGAGGACGCGTCACACCCTGTCTCGGCGGTGGTCCCGGGGGACGCATCACATCCTGCCTCGGCGGTGGTCCCGGGGGATGCATCGCATCCTGCCTCGGCGGTGGTCCCGGGAGACGCATCGCATCCTGTCTTGGTGGTGGTCCCGGGGGACGCATCGCATCCTGTCTCAGCGGTGGTCCCGGGGGACGCATCGCATCCTGCCTCAGCGGTGGTCCCGGAGGACTCATCGCAACCTGCTCTGGCGGTGGTCCCGGTCTAATGATATTGATATAATGATTGCATTTCAGAATCTGCTCGAGGGAGCGAACCAAGTCATTCATAGATGATAATTTAAAAGGGCATAATCAGTACTCATGAAATTCTAGGACATCACACATTATCCCTTATGTCCTAATGATAAGGTAAGTCAGAATAAAAAAAACAAACATTTGTCATCACTCCTAAATTCGACATTTCATATCTGTGCATTTAACATCCTATCAGGGGTCACACTATGCGTAATGGTTTATTGTTTACTCTCATGATCAAGTTTTATTGGTATTCAACAGACGCGCAAGCGTCAGATAGGTGGCAGATAATCTACCGAGTCAGTCTTCCGAGTCAGGTGGTTAGATCCGAGTCAGCTAACCACCTGACTCGGAGAAGAGTCAGACCCCACCCTGTGTGTGAATAGGTCAGAAACAGTGAGGTTCGGCATGGCACGGAGAATATGGCCTTATCCCACACAGTCACATTAAAAGAAAAAAAAAAAACAATTGTATTTACTACTAAACAGCCGAATCACTCAGTAAGCTAAATGACATTCCACAGCTAAATCCTTTTGATAGAAATATTTAGATTTCTAACAAATATTTTTAAACTTTATCATGTTTTATGAAATCCAAGTTATGATAGCAGGTAATTTCATACCGTCTGCCCTTAAAAAAGAAGAAGAAATGTTTGGTCATTGACTACATTTACTCTAGTCAAATTTAAATAATCTATTTGATGTGTTCAGCAATAAATATGTTCATTAAGTTGTTTAAAATCTACCACATTTAAATGTTTCAGTCTGAAACTGCAGAATTTATTTCTCCCAATTCTAAAGTGAGCAAGGTCGGCCGCGCCGATTTATCTCTACTCTTATCTCTACTGGTTCTAAAGGCATGAGCCGATGCTGATGTTTTACATTCCAAAGAGGACAGAAAACCTCCAACCAACTGTCCATCTGGTTCAAACTTAGTGTCAAGTGTGCAAACTCCGTTTTTAATTTAAAGCATTTACTTGTTTTGTTTTATATTTTCATTCAGCAGTTGTTTCTCAAAACCTTTCTGATTTCTGCTTCAGCCTCTTGGCTGATAGAATATTGTCTTACTTGAGACCAAGGTCTGTTATAATATGTACATTTTCCTGATACAACCTTGCCGTTTAACCCAGACACAGAGGAACGTGAAATTCTGTTTCAAAGCATTTAAAAGTTCCCAAGCTGGGAATACATGAAGAATTAAACCAATTTAAACTTTTTAAATGTAAATTCCCTACAACAGCTTTAATCTGCCTCATTTAATTTTACTTCCAGACTTTTTCTCCCCTCATTCTGATCACAAGCCCACTAATCAAAGATCTGAACAAGTTCGTACATTGGACAGACGCCAGGAGATTCAGATAACGACAACTGATATTTTTAGAGTATTCAAAATGCAGTTTTGAATTCAACAGGTACTGCACACCAGATTATATTCACCCAGGTGCGACTGTCATCCGCTGAACTCCCTTGTCTTGGTTTTAAGCGTAAGAAACAAAGATAAAAAAACTGAAAAGAAACAACAAAATACGGAGATAAAATGCTATTTGACAAGAGTCATAGTTAAATAATGTCATAGTTTTGTTGGTCTGGAATTACTGTTAAATCACACAGTCAATTTCCCAGCCCAAGGGTTGCAACTAAAAACCTACATGCTTAGCTATTATTTGGGCTCCCTTTGTACTACCAAGTACTGATAGACAGTTGATGTCTCAAATTAAGGGATTCCACTAAACCCCTTTCCCTTTCAGCCACTGAAAGTGACACAGTTCATAGTTCAAATAATTTTAATGACCAGATACCAGAAATGAAATATTTGGGTTGTGTCTAAACTTTTGATGCACAAATTATGAAATTTTCAACCGTGATTGTTTAACAATAATTCTCAGTCATCTTTGGGTGTGAATGAAACAAATTTCAACAAATATTGTTTGTAACATCTAATAATATGCAAATAATTTATTACATGTTCACCTCAGTGGACAGTGTGCATTCTGAACATGTAATATGTTGACTGGACTTACTGAAGTCCACACGGAGGGTCTCAAATGCAATAAATTACTCAACAGCTGTGCTTAATAGCAAAAACAAATAAGTAAATCACAATTTTGAGAAACTGTCCACTGTAGTGACCATTTTGCAACAAGGAGTTAACTTTTTATCATTATGTTCTAGTTAAGTAGCCTCAGGCCTCAATTGACCTTGGTGGCTCAACAGAGCACAGCTGCGGCTGTTTTGATTTTATTAATTTATTTTATTTTTTTAGGCAGGCCTTGCCTCCTCTCTGTTTCACATTTTCAACTCTTTTCTTCTCCACCGCTCTGTGCTTCCTCGTAAGTATAATACATCTGTGACACGTCAGCGGCTATCAAAATCACTTTTCCCATCAATCCTCTGACAATTTTCAGATCCTTTCCACATTTCCTGGATTGACATTTCCATCAGTGTACAATATTAACTCAAAAGGTATTTTGTGAGTTCTTATTTCCTCATATAGACAACACACAGTCTCTTCTTCGGCATGAGGTCAGATTTAGGCTCACGAATCTGTCCAACTGTGTCTCTAAACACAGCGGGGCTCGCTTATCAGCCAACCAGTTTAAAAGTCTGACCACCAACTTGAAACGTGCAAATGATTTGCCACATCCTTCTTTCTGCACGAATAAGCAAGTCCAGACACTCTCTCATTTATCCAAACAACAATTAAGCAGACAACATCTAAGACAACAAACAACAACACAGATAACTATAGAGTTGCGTTTCTATTCAAGGCAAAAATGTTCAAAAACCCAAGCCAATGCAGCATTCCTGGAATCTGTTTATCATTCCAGGAATCTGTCCGCATTTGTATTTTCCAGCTGAAACGCTCAAAAACCCAATTTAACCTCTTAGTTACCACACCGTTTCATTGATTTAACGCTCATTTCACATTTATAACTTCATCACACCAGGGTTCTGTTTATATTTCGGCAAAAACGCCCAAAAAACCAAGCCAATACAGCGTTTCCGGAATCTGTTTATCTTTCTCTCTGACCACACCAAAACAGCATTCCAGGAATCTGTCGGCGTTTATATTTTCCGGCTAAAATGCCCAAAAACCAATTTAAGCCCTGGTCACCTAGGATTTCTCTTGGTACCACAAAACAAAGCGACAACCAACAACAACAAATGACAAGCTTGTAATGTAACAATTTTATTTTCCACAAGAAATGTCACCAACTCTGCATCAATCTCGCTATTTCTTCAAATGAGCGAGCACTGATGTCTGTTCATAACCAGATGTGTAGTGCTGTTGGCTAATGCTGAGCAGCGCTCGAGTAAAACTGCATGGGGTTCTTCCGGGTGGATTTCTAAAAAAATTAACTTAATTTCTTCTCATCTCGTCTTGTCTTCTTCCGCCTATCCGGGTCTTGGGGGCAGCATCCCAACTAGGGAGTTCCAGACCGTCCTCTTCCCGGCCACCTCTGCCAGCTCCTCCAGCAGGACCCCAAGGTGTTCCTGGGCCAGTTCAGAGATGTACTTTCTCCAACGTGTCCTGGGTCAACAAGGGGGCCTCCTGCCGGCAGGACATGCCTGAAACACCTCCCTGGGGAGGCGTCCAGGAGGCATCCCTGCCAGATGGCCAAACAATCTCACCTGACTCCTCTCGATATGGAGGAGCAGCGGCTCTACTCCGAGTCTCTTCCGAATATTCGGGCACCTTACCCTATCCCTAAGGCTGAGCCCAGCCTTACCGGGGAGAAAACTTATTTCGGCCACTTGAATCCACGATCTTGTTCTTTCAGTCATTTCCCAAAGCTCATGACCATAGGTGAGGATTGGGCGGTAGATGGACTGGTAAATCGAGAGCCTTGCTTTCCAGCTCAGCTCCTTCTTCACCACAACAGACCGATTCAGCGTCCGCATCACTGCAGATGCAGCCCCAAACCACCTGTCGATCTCCCGCTCCCTCCTTCCCTCACTCGTGAACACGACCCCGAGATACTTGAACTCCTCCGCTTGAGGCAGGACCTCTATCCCAACCCAGAGTTGGCAAGCTGCCCTTTTCTGGTTGAGAACAATGGTCTCAGATTTTGAGGTGTTGATCCTCATCCCAGCCGCTTCACACTCGACTGCGAACCTCCCCAGCAAGAGCTGTAGGTCAGAGCCTGATGAAGCTAGGAGGACCACATCATCCGCATAAAGTAGAGATGAGACTCTCCTGCCACCAAACTCCACACCCTCAACACCATGGCATGGCTGCACTCAGAAATCCTGTCCATAAACGTTATGAAAAGGACTGGTGACTAAAGGCAGCCTTGGAGGAGTCCAACCCTCACTGGGGACAGGTCCGACTGCCAGCTATGTAGACCAAACACATTCCTCTGGTACAGAGACTGAATGGCCCTTAGCAAAAGACCATCCACCCCATACTCCTGCAGTGCCTCCCACTGGGTGCCTCTGGAGACATGGTCATAAGCCTTCTCCAAATCAACAAAACACATATGGATTGGTTGGGCAAAATCCCATGATCCCTCCGTCACCCTAGCAAGGCTAAAGAGTTGGTCCACAGTTCCACGGCCAGGACAATAACCACATTGTTCCTCCCCTATCTGAGATTCAATTATCGACCAGACCCGGAGCCCACAAACAGTTTAATAAGGGATCAAACTCATACTGATTTCACTTCTGTCCTCTGTGTCATAAAACCATTCAGATAGTGAATGTGTTTTAATGAAGACAAACCTACATGCGTCGTTATGTTTTGCATAATTAAAGACAGAAGAATGTCAAGTTTTTGATTTAAAACAGTTTATCTGCAGAATTTGTCAAAAACACTGATGCACTCATGTGGTCAGATAAACACAGCACATAGTGAATAAACAGCCTTGCTGTTTGAGTAAAGAAGTTACAATGCCATGAAGGCATTTAGAATCACACACACACACACACACACACACACACACACACACACACACACACACACACACACACACACACACACACACACACAGGATTGAGTCCCGGTGGGGGGTTAATGTCATCTCCGTTTGGTTGATTGTAGTGGATTTTCGCCCCTGGAGACTTTTCTACAAGTCTGTAGAGTTACTTCTGATCTGCTCTTCATCTCCATATCCTGACAAATCAAGACACTCTACATATAAAAACTAGAAAAACTAATTTTGACTTTAGCCCCCTTTTAAGGGCACTAAAAATAAATGAAAAACTAAAAATTATTCAATTTAACAGCAAACACGTAAACGTCAAAAGTTCATTTGGTAAGAATTCAAAATAAAATCTGAGTTTATATCTAAAAATTCTAAGGATAATGTTTGAACTTTATTAAAATTCAAACTTATGGAATTGTTATATAAGGAGAATTTAGACAGAGCTTTCGGACTTTGAAATTAACAGTCAAAACTTTTTGTCTGTTAGTAAAATATCTCATCAATCCGAAATAATGACATTTTTGAAGCTCTTCACCTGCTAACATAGGTGTCTTGTTCCAGACTAGGATGGAGGACAGAGGAACCAACCTGGACCTGCATTACAGTCCCTTCTCCTAGTTTGCTTGATAGCCACTGGTTTCACCTCACAATCAGTAAACATGAAACAGGAGACTGTCAGTAATGTGGTACAGTGTCTCAATTTGCAGGACATTTGAAAAGTACTGGAAATGCAGGAATGTCCCACACAAAGTGTCAGGATCTGCTCCTTCTCCCTCTGACGTGTTGTCCTGCCTCCCATCATTAAGTGTTTACTGAACTCACATGCCCCTTGTTATCCTACCCACTTCATTCCTGATCATCCTCATATTTAAACCCTCTGTTAGTGCTTGTCTTTGTCAGATCCTTGTCTTGTCTTCCTGCTGTATCATCTCACCTACCATTATTCATATTACAGTTTTTTCGATTGCTAAAACTCGAAAAGCAAAAATGAGCCACAATTTTCACAACCTCTACTGTTCCCAATCGCTTGACTCAATTTATCACTACTTAAGATTTCCTTATCATATTAGAACTCTTATTCTCCTCCTTTACACTCTGATGTCAATTTCACATTGCCGTGCTGTCAAAACACAGCACACGATTTTCAGGTTTACACACACTTCTCACATAAATTCTCAAAGCTTCAGTCAACAACATACACATTCAAATCTCTAAACCTTCGGGTCTGTCGAGCAATTTGCAATCAGGGACTGCAGCATAAAAGGAGGCTTGACACTGTTTTGTTTGATGAGCAATGGAGAACAGAGACAACAGAGGAGAGGGGTACGTATGGGAGGAGGAGGAGAAAGAGGAGGAGGAGGACGGGGAAGGGGAGGAGGAGAAAGAGGAAGACAGGGAAGAGGAAGAGGAGGACAACAAGGAGAAGCAAGGTAACGAAGAAGCAGTATCTAAATCTCCAATGAGATTCGTGCGACTGTATTGGACCATGTGCTCAACCATGGGTTGACCATGAAGGATGCTGGCCAAACCTCAGCCGTTTCACAGTGCTGACCACGTTTTGTCTCAAAATTTGTGTGATGTCTAATGTTTGCCTATGAGAGAAGTGGGCATTGTAATAGATTCAGTGTGTTCCATTTCTCTGACATGTGTTCCAGTTTGTGAACATGTTACGAGATTTGATGGCAGAGTTGTTTTGCAAAGGGATGCCAGGGTTTAGCAATTTGTGTGTGATGTTTGAGGTTTTGTGTGTGCAGTTTTGAAAGAAATGTACAGTTTTAAAAAATGTGTTTTGGCAATAAAAAAAAACTGTAGAGGTGGGAAAAATTATCGATACTAAGATGCATCGCGATTCAGCCGTGCATGATTCGGCATCGATGCAGCAACGTGACATAATGAGATTTTCTCCCTATGTCTATCTATGCAAGGACAATAAAGTTTTGAGGTTTTACAATTACTTCTGGGGGCAGAGTTGCAATGACATGTGCACTGCGTTGCCCTAGCGCCAATTTAAAACAGAAATGGCGGACAGGGATACAGGGCCAACATTACCAGTAATCAAAGATGTACCCGTTACATTTAAATCGGATGTCTGGGCTAATTTCGGGTTTGGGATCCTGGATGTGAAAGTATCACTTAACACAGTATTTGTTTACTATTTTTAAGTTCAGTAATATTCTATCTTAAAGCTGCTCTATACCGAAAACATTATTTCTTATATTATTTAAGTAATTATAGGCAGCACACTTTAAACATTATTGCTCACTATAGTGAATAGATGATTGTTCTGTTTTTCAGGGATTTCGAAATCAAAAAGAAATTGAAAACTATTCTACTGCTTTTATTAAGTAATGAAAATTTTTTTGTGAAGAATCGCGATGCATTTCAGACTCAAATCGAATTGTTAGGCAGATACTCGGAATCGGATCGAATGGTGTGGCAGGTAGAGATGCACACCGCTAGTAAACTGTCCTTTTGCCTGCCAGCCTGCCTCCTGATCCTGCTCACCTGCATTTGGGTTTCATTGCATTCACCTCTACATCATGACACAAAGAAGGGATTTAGAAAAGAAAGAAAGAAAAATAAATGTTTTATTTATATTTAAATAAAATTATAAATTATAAAAAATTATTAGAAATATCATAAAAATTAGGAAAAAATATTGTGTTTAACTCATTCACTTCCAGCCATTTCCTGACCAGAAAAGCCCTTCGCTGCCAGCGTTTTTCAGCATTTTCACTATTTTTTAAGAGTCACAGAAAGTTGCACTCTATGATGATGTCAACGCCAAAACTGAGCATTCTCTTCACAAGACTGTCCGACAACGGAAGAGTGTCTTCAGTCAGAGGCTTCTTCAGTTTCGCTGCAACACTGACCACTACTGGAGATCCTTCCTGCCAACAGCCATTGTAATATACAATAAATCTTTGACGACTTGATTATTATTATTATCCTGAGCTACTACAGCAATCAATTTCCCTCTGGGATTAATAAAGTATTTTTGAATTGAATTGAATTGAAAACTACCAAAACTACCAGAACAAAGAGGAGACTCACCTCTTACATCAGGAAGAATCTGCGTGTTTCGAGCGTTATCCGTTCTTTCATAATCCGTTGTCAAATTGTGATCGGCAGAAGCTTTTCTGGTTTGTGCCTCATCTCCCTAAGGCCCCCTGGGGACACCGGCCCTACACCCAATGTTATCGGCCAACGGCCACGCCCCCGCGCATTACCGGCCCCCTTCGGGCCCCCGCCGCCCGGCCCGCGAGGCCCCCAAAAATCCGAGAGCGCCCTGGCCGCGCGGCCGGGCCCAGGGGCCACGCGGCGCTCCGGGGCGCGTCCCTCTGGGACCCCAGGGGCCGCGCTGCGATTTTTCAAAGTTTGCATGGGGACGTAGGGCGATCGTCCCAGTACCTCCCCCTTCCACCAGGGGGAGATGGGGTCAGGCTTGTGGCAGATTTGTCAGACATTCGACTTTTTAAGGGACAATAGCCCGACTTGTCAATTCACCGACATTTGTATGTCAGATGGCAAATTGCAATGGCACATGGCAAAATGTCAGGGTAACGGCAACCGTTTTGACACTAGCCCGACATTTGTATGTCGAATGGCAAAAGCGTCGGGGAAATGGCAACTGCGGAGGTGACCCTTAGCCGTTTGGCCGGGCACTAGACGTTGGTCCGGCAAATGGCATATTGCCATTTCCCCTACATTTGTCCAGCAAATGACAAAAATTTGCCAATTCCCCTACATTTGCCTGGTAAATGTCAAACTATTGCCAATTCCCCTACAATTTTTACATCAAATGGCAATTGCCAATTCCCCTACATTGAACGGCCCAATGGAACTCCCATATATAAGTGCATAAACTGGCAAATGGTAGCTGTTGGGCATTTTTATTTATTCAATTCAGGCGTACCAACACAGGCAAAGGGGTTAGAAATATTAGGTTCTCAATACCATTTATCGATAAACACCAAAATCACTTTGCAAAGGGTGAGAGAATGACACCCACCGGAGTCAGAAGCCAATTTCCTCTTACACAGAGCCAAGGCTGGAGACTTTATTTGGGAGCAAACACACCAAGTTAGAGATAAGTACATACTTCTTCACAGATACTACACTTTGGAGAAGAGTCTGCAGGCAGTCATAAACAACACATTGGTTTTGCAGGGACACTTTATTTGGGAGCACACACCAAGTTATAAATAAGTACATACTTCTTCACAGACACTACACTTTGGAGAAGAGTCTGCAGGCAGTCATAAACAACACATTGGTCTTCCCAGGACCTTCTAGGATGCACTGAGTGATGAACTGTTTTGACAGAATACTTAGGTGAAAATCAAACTAACAATTGCCATTTGCCCTACAATTGTTACTGCAAATGGCAATCAGTGCCATTTCCCCTACATTTTAGGGGAAATGGCATTAATTGTCATTCCCCCTACATTTTAAGGCAAATGGCACTGATTGTCATTACCACTACATTTGTCAGGCTAATGACAATCAGTGCCAATTCCCCTACATTTTAGGGGAAATGGCACTGATTGTCATTACCCCTACATTTGTCGGGCTAATGACAATCTGTGCCATTTCCCCTACATTTTAGGGGAAATGGCACTGATTGTCATTACCCCTACATTTGTCGGGCAAATGGCATTAATTGTCATTCCCCCTACATTTTAGGGCAAATGGCACTGATTGTCATTACCCCTACATTTGTCAGGCTAATGACAATCAGTGCCAATTCCCCTACATTTTAGGGGAAATGGCACTGATTGTCATTCCCCCTACATTTTAGGGGAAATGGCACTGATTGTCATTCCCCCTACATTTGTCGGGCAAATGGCATTAATTGTCATTCCCCCTACATTTTAGGGCAAATGGCACTGATTGTCATTCCCCCTACATTTGTCAGGCTAATGACAATCAGTGCCAATTCCCCTA
>SSNQ01034177.1:283839-303484 GCA_006942095.1 Nothobranchius kuhntae
GGGCAAATGGCACTGATTGTCATTCCCCCTACATTTGTCAGGCTAATGACAATCAGTGCCAATTCCCCTACATTTTAGGGGAAATGGCATTAATTGTCATTCCCCCTACATTTTAGGGCAAATGGCACTGATTGTCATTCCCCCTACATTTGTCGGGCTAATGACAATCAGTGCCAATTCCCCTACATTTTAGGGGAAATGGCAGTAATTGTCATTCCCCCTACATTTGTCGGGCAAATGGCACTGATTGTCATTCCCCCTACATTTGTCAGGCTAATGACAATCAGTGCCAATTCCCCTACCTTTTAGGGGAAATGGCACTGATTGTAATTCCCCTACATTTTAGGGGAAATGGCATTAATTGTCATTCCCCCTACATTTTAGGGCAAATGGCACTGATTGTCATTCCCCCTACATTTGTCGGGCTAATGACAATCAGTGCCAATTCCCCTACATTTTAGGGGCAATGGCAGTAATTGTCATTCCCCCTACATTTGTCGGGCTAATGGCACTGTGTCATTTCCCCTACATTTGTCAGGCTAATGAAAATCAGTGCCAATTCCCCTACATTTTCGGGGAAATGGCATTAATTGTCATTCCCCCTACATTTTAGGGCAAATGGCACTGATTGTCATTCCCCCTACATTTGTCAGGCTAATGAAAATCAGTGCCAATTCCCCTACATTTTAGGGGAAATGGCATTAATTGTCATTCCCCCTACATTTGTCGGGCAAATGGAACTGATTGTCATTCCCCCTACATTTGTCGGGCAAATGGCATTAATTGTCATTCCCCCTACATTTTAGGGCAAATGGCACTGATTGTCATTCCCCCTACATTTGTCGGGCTAATGACAATCAGTGCCAATTCCCCTACATTTTAGGGGAAATGGCACTGATTGTCATTCCCCCTACATTTGTCGGGCAAATGGCATTAATTGTCATTCCCCCTACATTTTAGGGCAAATGGCACTGATTGTCATTCCCCCTACATTTGTCGGGCTAATGACAATCAGTGCCAATTCCCCTACATTTTAGGGGAAATGGCATTGATTGTCATTCCCCCTACATTTGTCGGGCAAATGGCATTAATTGTCATTCCCCCTACATTTGTCGGGCAAATGGCACTGATTGTCATTCCCCCTACATTTGTCAGGCTAATGACAATCAGTGCCAATTCCCCTACATTTTAGGGGAAATGGCATTAATTGTCATTCCCCCTACATTTTAGGGCAAATGGCACTGATTGTCATTCCCCCTACATTTGTCGGGCTAATGACAATCAGTGCCAATTCCCCTACATTTTAGGGGCAATGGCAGTAATTGTCATTCCCCCTACATTTGTCGGGCTAATGACAATCTGTGCCATTTCCCCTACATTTTAGGGGAAATTGCACTGATTGTCATTACCCCTACATTTGTCGGGCTAATCACAATCAGTGCCAATTCCCCTACATTTTAGGGGAAATGGCAGTAATTGTCATTCCCCCTACATTTGTCAGGCAAATGGCACTGATTGTCATTCCCCCTACATTTGTCAGGCTAATGACAATCAGTGCCAATTCCCCTACATTTTAGGGGAAATGGCATTAATTGTCATTCCCCCTGCATTTGTCGGGCAAATGACAATCAGTGCCAATTCCCCTATATTTTAGGGGAAATGGCATTAATTGTCATTCTCCCTACATTTTAGGGCAAATGGCACTGATTGTCATTCCCCCTACATTTGTCGGGCTAATGACAATCAGTGCCAATTCCCCTACATTTTAGGGGAAATGGCAGTAATTGTCATTCCCCCTACATTTGTCGGGCTAATGACAATCTGTGCCATTTCCCCTACATTTTAGGGGAAATGGCACTGATTGTCATTACCCCTACATTTGTCGGGCAAATGGCATTAATTGTCATTCCCCCTACATTTTAGGGCAAATGGCACTGATTGTCAATACCCCTACATTTGTCAGGCTAATGACAATCAGTGCCAATTCCCCTACATTTTAGGGGAAATGGCATTAATTGTCATTCCCCCTACATTTTAGGGCAAATGGCACTGATTGTCATTCCCCTTACATTTGTCGGGCTAATGACAATCAGTGCCAATTCCCCTACATTTTAGGGGAAATGGCAGTAATTGTCATTCCCCCTACATTTGTCGGGCTAATGACAATCTGTGCCATTTCCCCTACATTTTAGGGGAAATGGCACTGATTGTCATTACCCCTACATTTGTCGGGCAAATGGCGTTAATTGTCATTCCCCCTACATTTTAGGGCAAATGGCACTGATTGTCATTCCCCCTACATTTGTCGGGCTAATGACAATCAGTGCCAATTCCCCTACATTTTAGGGGAAATGGCATTGTCATTCCCCCTACATTTGTCAGGCTAATGACAATCAGTGCCAATTCCCCTACATTTTAGGGGAAATGGCAGTAATTGTCATTCCCCCTACATTTGTCGGGCAAATGGCACTGATTGTCATTCCCCCTACATTTGTCAGGCTAATGAAAATCAGTGCCAATTCCCCTACATTTTAGGGGAAATGGCATTAATTGTCATTCCCCCTACATTTTAGGGCAAATGGCACTGATTGTCATTCCCCCTACATTTGTCGGGCTAATGACAATCAGTGCCAATTCCCCTACATTTTAGGGGCAATGGCAGTAATTGTCATTCCCCCTACATTTGTCGGGCTAATGACAATCTGTGCCATTTCCCCTACATTTTAGGGGAAATTGCACTGATTGTCATTACCCCTACATTTGTCGGGCTAATCACAATCAGTGCCAATTCCCCTACATTTTAGGGGAAATGGCATTAATTTTCATTCCCCCTACATTTTAGGGCAAATGGCACTGATTGTCATTCCCCCTACATTTGTCAGGCTAATGACAATCTGTGCCATTTCCCCTACATTTTAGGGGAAATGGCACTGATTGTCATTACCCCTACATTTGTCGGGCAAATGGCACTGATTGTCATTCCCCCTACATTTGTCAGGCTAATGACAATCAATGCCAATTCCCCTACATTTTAGGGGAAATGGCATTAATTGTCATTCCCCCTACATTTGTCGAGCAAATGGCACTGATTGTCATTCCCCCTACATTTGTCAGGCTAATGACAATCAGTGCCAATTCCTCTACATTTTAGGGGAAATGGCAGTAATTGTCATTCCCCATACATTTGTCGGGCAAATGGCACTGATTGTCATTCCCCCTACATTTGTCAGGCTAATGACAATCAATGCCAATTCCCCTACATTTTAGGGGAAATGGCATTAATTTTCATTCCCCCTACATTTTAGGGCAAATGGCACTGATTGTCATTCCCCCTACATTTGTCGGGCTAATGACAATCTGTGCCATTTCCCCTACATTTTAGGGGAAATGGCACTGATTGTCATTACCCCTACATTTGTCGGGCTAATGACAATCTGTGCCATTTCCCCTACATTTTAGGGGAAATGGCACTGATTGTCATTACCCCTACATTTGTCGGGCAAATGGCATTAATTGTCATTCCCCCTACATTTTAGGGCAAATGGCACTGATTGTCATTCCCCCTACATTTGTCAGGCTAATGACAATCAGTGCCAATTCCCCTACATTTTAGGGGAAATGGCACTAATTGTCATTCCCCCTACATTTTCGGGCAAATGGCACTGATTGTCATTCCCCCTACATTTGTCGGGCTAATGACAATCTGTGCCATTTCCCCTACATTTTAGGGGAAATGGCACTGATTGTCATTACCCCTACATTTGTCGGGCAAATGGCATTAATTGTCATTCCCCCTACATTTTAGGGCAAATGGCACTGATTGTCATTCCCCCTACATTTGTCAGGCTAATGACAATCAGTGCCAATTCCCCTACATTTTAGGGGCAATGGCAGTGATTGTCATTCCCCCTACATTTGTCGGGCTAATGACAATCTGTGCCATTTCCCCTACATTTTAGGGGAAATGGCATTAATTTTCATTCCCCCTACATTTTAGGGCAAATGGCACTGATTGTCATTCCCCCTACATTTGTCAGGCTAATGACAATCAGTGCCAATTCCCCTACATTTTAGGGGAAATGGCACTGATTGTCATTACCCGTACATTTGTCTGGCAAATGGCATTAATTGTCATTCCCCCTACATTTTAGGGCAAATGGCACTGATTGTCATTACCCCTACATTTGTCGGGCTAATGACAATCAGTGCCAATTCCCCTACATTTTAGGGGAAATGGCAGTAATTGTCATTCCCCCTACATTTGTCGGGCAAATGGCACTGATTGTCATTCCCCCTACATTTGTCAGGCTAATGACAATCAGTGCCAATTCCCCTACATTTTAGGGGAAATGGCATTAATTGTCATTCCCCCTACATTTGTCGGGCAAATGGCACTGATTGTCATTCCCCCTACATTTGTCGGGCTAATGACAATCAGTGCCAATTCCCCTACATTTTAGGGGAAATGGCATTAATTGTCATTCCCCCTACATTTTAGGGCAAATGGCACTGATTGTCATTCCCCCTACATTTGTCAGGCTAATGACAATCAGTGCCAATTCCCCTACATTTTAGGGGAAATGGCATTAATTGTCATTCCCCCTACATTTTAGGGCAAATGGCACTGATTGTCATTCCCCCTACATTTTAGGGGAAATGGCACTGATTGTCATTACCCCTACATTTGTCGGGCAAATGGCATTAATTGTCATTCCCCCTACATTTTAGGGCAATTGGCACTGATTGTCATTCCCCCTACATTTGTCGGGCTAATGACAATCAGTGCCAATTCCCCTACATTTTAGGGGAAATGGCATTAATTGTCATTCCCCCTACATTTGTCAAGCAAATGGCACTGATTGTCATTCCCCCTACATTTGTCAGGCTAATGACAATCAGTGCCAATTCCCCTACATTTTAGGGGAAATGGCATTAATTGTCATTCCCCCTACATTTGTCGAGCAAATGGCACTGATTGTCATTCCCCCTACATTTGTCAGGCTAATGACAATCAGTGCCAATTCCTCTACATTTTAGGGCAAATGGCACTGATTGTCATTCCCCCTACATTTGTCGGGCTAATGACAATCAGTGCCAATTCCCCTACATTTTAGGGGCAATGGCAGTAATTGTCATTCCCCCTACATTTGTCGTGCTAATGACAATCTGTGCCATTTCCCCTACATTTTAGGGGAAATGGCACTGATTGTCATTACCCCTACATTTGTCGGGCAAATGGCATTAATTGTCATTCCCCCTACATTTTAGGGCAATTGGCACTGATTGTCATTCCCCCTACATTTGTCAGGCTAATGACAATCAGTGCCAATTCCCCTACATTTTAGGGGAAATGGCATTAATTGTCATTCCCCCTACATTTGTCGAGCAAATGGCACTGATTGTCATTCCCCCTACATTTGTCGGGCTAATGACAATCAGTGCCAATTCCCCTACATTTTAGGGGCAAAGGCAGTATTTGTCATTCCCCCTACATTTGTCGGGCTAATGACAATCTGTGCCATTTCCCCTACATTTTAGGGGAAATGGCATTAATTGTCATTCCCCCTACATTTGTCGAGCAAATGGCACTGATTGTCATTCCCCCTACATTTGTCAGGCTAATGACAATCAGTGCCAATTCCTCTACATTTTAGGGGAAATGGCATTAATTGTCATTCCCCCTACATTTTAGGGCAAATGGCACTGATTGTCATTCCCCCTACATTTGTCGGGCTAATGACAATCAGTGCCAATTCCCCTACATTTTAGGGGAAATGGCAGTAATTGTCATTCCCCCTACATTTGTCGGGCAAATGGCACTGATTGTCATTCCCCCTACATTTGTCAGGCTAATGACAATCAGTGCCAATTCCCCTACATTTTAGGGGAAATGGCAGTAATTGTCATTCCCCCTACATTTGTCGGGCTAATGACAATCAGTGCCAATTCCCCTACATTTTAGGGGAAATGGCATTAATTGTCATTCCCCCTACATTTGTCGGGCAAATGGCACTGATTGTCATTCCCCCTACATTTGTCGGGCTAATGACAATCAGTGCCAATTCCCCTACATTTTAGGGGCAATGGCAGTAATTGTCATTCCCCCTACATTTGTCGGGCTAATGACAATCTGTGCCATTTCCCCTACATTTTAGGGGAAATGGCACTGATTGTCATTACCCCTACATTTGTCGGGCAAATGGCATTAATTGTCATTCCCCCTACATTTTAGGGCAAATGGCACTGATTGTCATTACCCCTACATTTGTCAGGCTAATGACAATCAGTGCCAATTCCCCTACATTTTAGGGGAAATGGCACTGATTGTCATTACCCCTACATTTGTCGGGCAAATGGCATTAATTGTCATTCCCCCTACATTTTAGGGCAAATGGCACTGATTGTCATTCCCCCTACATTTGTCAGGCTAATGACAATCAGTGCCAATTCCCCTACATTTTAGGGGCAATGGCAGTAATTGTCATTCCCCCTACATTTGTCGGGCTAATGACAATCTGTGCCATTTCCCCTACATTTTAGGGGAAATGGCACTGATTGTCATTACCCCTACATTTGTGGGGCAAATGGCATTAATTGTCATTCCCCCTACATTTTAGGGCAAATGGCACTGATTGTCATTACCCCTACATTTGTCAGGCTAATGACAATCAGTGCCAATTCCCCTACATTTTAGAGTAAATGGCATTAATTGTCATTCCCCCTACAATTGTCGGGCAAATGGCACTGATTGTCATTACCCCTACATTTGTCGGGCAAATGGCATTAATTGTCATTCCCCCTACATTTTAGGGCAAATGGCACTGATTGTCATTCCCCCTACATTTGTCAGGCTTATGACAATCAGTGCCAATTCCCCTATATTTTAGGGGAAATGGCATTAATTGTCATTCCCCCTACATTTTAGGGCAAATGGCACTGATTGTCATTCCCCCTACATTTGTCGGGCTAATGACAATCAGTGCCAATTCCCCTACATTTTAGGGGAAATGGCAGTAATTGTCATTCCCCCTACATTTTAGGGCAAATGGCACTGATTGTCATTCCCCCTACATTTGTCAGGCTAATGACAATCAGTGCCAATTCCCCTATATTTTAGGGGAAATGGCACTGATTGTCATTCCCCCTACATTTGTCAGGCTAATGACAATCAGTGCCAATTCCCCTACATTTTAGGGGAAAAGGCAGTAACTGTCATTCCCCCTACATTTGTCGGGCAAATGGCACTGATTGTCATTCCCCCTACATTTTAGGGCTAATGACAATCAGTGCCAATTCCCCTACATTTTAGGGGCAATGGCAGTAATTGTCATTCCCCCTACATTTGTCGGGCTAATGACAATCTGTGCCATTTCCTCTACATTTTAGGGGAAATTGCACTGATTGTCATTAGCCCTACATTTGTCAGGCTAATGACAATCAGTGCCAATTCCCCTACATTTTAGGGAAAATGGCAGTAATTGTCATTCCCCCTACATTTGTCGGGCAAATGGCACTGATTGTCATTCCCCCTACATTTGTCAGGCTAATGACAATCAGTGCCAATTCCCCTACATTTTAGGGGAAATGGCATTAATTGTCATTCCCCCTACATTTTAGGGCAAATGGCACTGATTGTCATTCCCCCTACATTTGTCAGGCCAATGACAATCAATGCCAATTCCCCTACATTTTAGGGGAAATGGCATTAATTGTCATTACCCCTACATTTTAGGGCAAATGGCACTGATTGTCATTCCCCCTACATGTGTCAGGCTAATGACAATCAGTGCCAATTCCCCTATATTTTAGGGGAAATGGCATTAATTGTCATTCCCCCTACATTTTAGGGCAAATGGCACTGATTGTCATTACCCCTACATTTGTCAGGCTAATGACAATCAGTGCCAATTCCCCTACATTTTAGGGGAAATGGCATTAATTGTCATTCCCCCTACATTTTAGGGCAAATGGCACTGATTGTCATTCCCCCTACATTTGTCAGGCTAATGACAATCAGTGCCAATTCCCCTACATTTTAGGGGAAATGGCATTAATTGTCATTCCCCCTACATTTTAGGGCAAATGGCACTGATTGTCATTCCCCCTACATTTGTCGGGCTAATGACAATCAGTGCCAATTCCCCTACAATTTAGGGGAAATGGCAGTAATTGTCATTCCCCCTACATTTGTCAAGCAAATGGCACTGATTGTCATTCCCCCTACATTTGTCAGGCTAATGACAATCAGTGCCAATTCCCCTACATTTTAGGGGAAATGGCATTAATTTTCATTCCCCCTACATTTTAGGGCAAATGGCATTAATTGTCATTCCCCCTACATTTTAGGGCAAATGGCACTGATTGTCATTACCCCTACATTTGTCGGGCTAATGACAATCAGTGCCAATTCCCCTACATTTTAGGGGAAATGGCAGTAATTGTCATTCCCCCTACATTTGTCGGGCAAATGGCACTGATTGTCATTTCCCCTACATTTGTCGGGCAAATGACAATCAGTGCCATTTACCCTACATTTGTCAGGCATATGGCAAATGGCCAATTGCCAGACAAATGTAGGGGAAAATGGCAAAGTACTGCCATTTCTCCTACATTTGTCCGGCAATTGTCAATTTGCTATTTGCCCTACATTCGTCCGTTGAATGGCATTTATTGCCAATCGCCGGACAAATTTATAGGAAATGGCAGTACTTTGCCATTTGCAGGACAAATGTAGGAGAAATGTCAATTTGCCATTCCTACTACATTTGTCCAGCAAATGGCAACACTTTACCACTCCCAATACATTCGTCCGGCAAATGGCAAAGTGTTGCCATTAGACGGACGAATGTAGGGTAAAGGGCAATTTGTCATTCCCCCTACATTTGTCTATCAAATGGCAGATTTGACGTAACATAACATAATTTTTGTTCCATGTGTGTTATAACGTTTCTTCTGAATGTCCTAGAGAGGTCATGTTTGTTTTAAAATACTCCAATTAACAGCCCCTGCTACCACAAAAAGGAATTAAGTCAATAGCACTTATGGTTTTTAAATGGCACCCAGGATTATGTTGCACCAAGCACAATTTCACATAATTTTGGTTCCAGTTCCCTGCAAAAAGCTTCAATCAGGCTGAAACATCACAGGAAAGTAGAACCTATTGAGTTATAAGTGATTGCAACGTTTCATGATGATAGCACATTCCTAAGGGGGTCAAATGATGTGCCAAAGGTCACCGGGCGTGGTGTCTCTTAGAGGCCGCTTTCCAGTTACACATTTGCAGGCTCATAACTTGGCTTCTGAATGTCCTAGAGAGGTCAGGTTTGTTTTTAAATACTCCAAGTAATGGTCTGTATCTAGAACAGAAGGAATGGAGGGGATAGGATGTACAGTTTTTAAATGGCACCCAGAACTATGTCGCACCAAGCACAATTTCACATTATTCTGGATCCAGTTCTCTGAAAAAAGCTTCAATCAGGCTGAAACATCACAGACAAGTAGAACCTATTGAGTTGTAAGTGATCTGAACTTTTCATGATGATAGCACCTTTCTACGGGGGTCAAATGATGTCACAAAGGTCACCGTGGCTTGTGACACTTAAAGGCAGGCTTACGAAAACAGCTTTGGGGGCTTATAACTTGGCTTGTGAATGTCCTAGAGAGGTCAGGTTTGTTTTAAAATACTCCAATTAATGGTCTGTATCAAGGACAGAGGGAATGGAGTCATTAGCACTTATGGTTTTTAAATGGCACCCAGAAATATGTCGTCGCACACCCAATTTTCTGATTATTCTGGTTGCATTTCTGTGATACAAGCTCCAACCTGTCTGGAATTAACACATGTTGGACCTGTGAGGTCATGGAACACACAGAAAAAGGTTTCAAGTCTCTAGGTGGAAGAGAACCCTTTTTTCAGCTGAAATCCATCATTTTCTCTGACCTCTGTGCCAGAACAGCACCGGAACAACGAGCTACGGCTACCAGACCGCCTGGGCTAGATCGGGGTGACGGCGGCGTGCCAAATCGATGTTTGTTTGGTGAAAATCGGTTGAGAAATACTACTTTGCCGAGCACATGGAGGGAAAAATGCCCTCCGGCTCCAAACGGACGCTTAGCACGATGCTACAGGCATGAATTCGAAATCTGTGGTTCGGACCAGTGCTGGGATGCACCAAAAAAATTTCCGGGCGCCTCAGATCAACGATGGCCAAACGGCGGCCGAAAAGGGCCTCAAACTGGAGACCAAAATTGCTTTTACATTCATGTAGGGGAAATGGCAAAAATGCATGTGAATGCATGTGAAATGGCAGAAGGCCGCAAATGAAGCCTGAGCTAAATTTTCACACTTTTGGGCCGCCGTTTGAATTCGGTTTGGCGTAGCCGCACGAAATTTTGGGTGGTGCATCCCGGCTACCGTCTCATCCACGCACGTCGAAATCGTGACCGTCGGACCTTTTCGAGGGCCGCGTGTCCGTGCAGATTTTGGCCCCTCGGGGTCAAACGTGGGAAACCGCCCTCGGGAACGTCTGGTAGACCTGGTTTTCGCACGGCACCCACCAGGGGAGGCCCCGAGTCGGCCCCCGGAGTGAAATGGCCCAAAGACCTCGGGAAAAGCAACTTTGCCGTTTCAGGTCGTGGGGTCGCCGTTTTCGGAGGGCACGCCGCCGGCGGACGGGGTTTACCTCCCGTGGCCTCGGTTTGACTCCCGGTCGACTTTTGGGACAAAACGTCGGAATCGGGAGACGGCGGCGATGGCCCGGGGAACGGCGGGGGGGCTAGAAACACCCCCCGAAAGGGCGTGACCCCACGACCCTTCGTTCATTTTGGCCCCCAAACTACTTTCCCTTAGCCCATGGGGCACCCCTGGGACCTGCTGGTGTGAACCCCGAAAGGGCGTGACCCCACGACCCTAAATTCTCTTTGGCACCCAAACTACTTTCCATTAGTCCATCGGGCACCCCGGGGACCTGCTGGTCGAAACCCCCCAACTCCCGGGTCAATCGGACACCCGGGGGACCGGGGAGCCCCCGTAGACCGGTCGGCTCGGTGGAGTGAAGGCATCAGTGAAAAATGCATGGAAAATTCTACGGTGGAGCGTGATCGCCATCCGGTGGACTTTTGCAGTCGGCGCAGGGGTGTATGCTCGACGGCAAAAAGGTGGGCTATTGACACGGTGACTGTCGGGCCATTGACAGAGCTCATTGCCAATGAGGCCAATTTTGTGCCGTGCAGCTTACATTGCATTGGAGATGTCGGGACAATGACCCGACTCGGCCTTACTTTATTTACAGCAGTGTCCAAAAACAATCTCCTAACACATGGATTTTCTGCTTCCTGATCACGTGACGTGTGACGAACATGGATGAAGATTGGCTTTAGCGCAAGGATGTTTGTTCAAATGGTGTGGGGGCTCGTTCCGACGCCCACTTTTGTCTTCAATGGCAGTGAATGAGTTAAAAAATGTAAGGAAAGGAAAAGAGAACATTTAATAAAAAGAGCTAATCAGTGGTTCCTGGGAAAGATGGAATAGATAGAAATAGCAGAACAAGGAGAGGGTGGTGATCAAGGTAACACCAAAGCCTGAACAGGTAAGTTTTCAGCTGCTTTTTAAAGGAGACCACTGAGTCCACTGATCTCAGGCTCAGGGGGAGAGAGTTCCAGAGTCTGGGGGCCACAGCAGCAAATGATCTGTCACCTTTGGTCTTTAGCCTGGTGCTGCACAACCAGTAGGCTTTGGTCACTGGACTGAGAAGATCATCAATGTAAGATGGTGCTTGTCCATGTAAGGCCCTATAGACCAGAACCAGGATCTTGAAATGAACCCTGAAGTTGGCTGGCAGCCAATGAAGCTGGAGGAGAAACGGAGTGATGTGGGTGTGTTTGGTGGACTTGGTCAGAAGCTGAGCATAGGCATTCTGAACCACCTGTAGACAGTTCAGGGAGGTTCTGCTCAGACACGTGAAAAGAGAGTTACAGTAGTCTAAGCGTGAGGAGATGAAGATATTTTTTTATCTGAAATTTGGCTAACTGATAGTAGCTGTGCACCAGTTCTCATAAAATACATGCCACCAAATTTCACCTCTCTAAACATGCTGACAGGCATGGTGGTGGTGTAGCTACTTATTTAGACTCATTCCTCTGTAAACAGCTAGTGTGTGGTGATTATGACTCTTTTGAGTATCTTTGATTTGAACTGAAAGGTAAACCCAAGATATTAGTGTTAGTAATCTACAGGCCTCCAGGGCCATGCACTATTTTCCTAGAAAACTTCTCTGAGCTTGTTTTTGTTATCACAACAGACTTAGCAAATCTTTTCACAACTGGTGATTTAATGTTCATGTTGATGATGCTAATGACAAATCTGCAGAACAATTCGTTCATAATCAAACACACATCTGGAACGCACGCTCAACGCAATCATAACCAAAGATGTAGATGTGTTGAACATTGTTAAGGATGGGGTCTATCTGACAATTTCTGTGTTTTTCTGGTATATCAGTTTCACCTGCTACCCATCACACCTCAGTTGTTCTCAAAAAGATGTATCTGCGTGATCACACTGCATCAGTTTTTATCGAATATATGAATATGTCAACAAGTCTTACAACCAGCTGTGCTCATTCACTTTTAAATAATTTCAACTGCAGAACTCTTGAAGTCCTTGACTCCATTGCACCTGAAAAGGTCAAACTTATCTCTGGCAAACACAAAACTCCATGAAGGTTCACTAAATTGGTTCTTAATCAGAAAAGAGAATGCAGGAAAGCTGAGCGTCAATTCAGAAAAAGTAACCCACCAGATCACTATGAATCCTTCAAAATGAAGCTGCACACTTACAACTCTGAATTAAATATTAACAATCCCCGTGTTGTTTGCTACTAGTGAGAGGTTAACTAATCTCCCAACACAGTTAAACCCTAATTTAATTTCCCCAACTAAGTCTAATGAGTTTGCATAATTTTTCTACGAGAAAATCATAAACATCAGATCAACCATTCATTCCTCCATGTCAACCAACACAACCACACCACTGCTATAGCCACACAGCAAATGGCAGCTTTCAGTGTGATTAGTGCTAAAACGCTGGAGAACATAGTTAAGGCCTTAAACTCATCAACCTGCTGTCTGGACAAGCTTTCAACTAATTTCTTAAAATATGCTTTTAGCTCCCTAATGCCAGGTATTTTTCCTAAATCACTGAAAACTGCTGCTGTTAAGTCTCTTCTAAAGAAAAGGAAACTAGATCCCTTTGTGATGAATGATTACAGACCAATCTTTGATCTTCCTTTTACTGGGAAGATTATTGAAAAAGCTGTTATGATCCAGCCGAACATGTTTTAGGAGACAAACAACCTGCTAGATCGTATGGTCAGGTTGCAGATGGAACTGACTTCTGTGGAATTCGAAGCTCGTAGGTCCACCTCAAATAGTTTACCGCTGGTCATGAGATTCCCTCAGGGTGAATGCTGGTGGTCAGATGAAGGTTTGCATCTGATGGAGCTTTGCAGTTTTGCAAAGAAAGTTTGACATTGAAAAGGATGATTGTTTACAAAATTTGGCAAATCAAAACTTAACAAGTTAAATGTGGACATTTACTAAAGTCCCTCAGACACCACTCCTTTCTCAAATACTTAGAGGTTATTTCACTTAATGTGAAGTAAATATGTTAAACAATTATAACAACATACCAATATTAATGTGTGAATATACGTTTTTTCTACTGATAAATACATTATTATTAAAGTCAACAAGTAGACACATTTGGTGTATTCATGATCTGAAATAAAGCATTGTTTCCAGAATAACCAATTGTGTTGATTCATTCATTACTATGATGCAGTCAGGCGTTATTAAAACACTTTAGATAAAATATTCAGTGTTCAATTTAATTGTTCTTAACCTTTAAATAATCATTTTATAAATGATATATTTATAAAATATATGAATATATTATGATTTTATAAATTTGATAAATATTAGATATCTTTATCAAAAAGGAGTTAGATAAACGTCTTGTTTCCTGTAGAGGCATCGTGTGTCTTGTGAAAAGGATACTGGACACGTTAAGAGATATTCATTATCGCCACCTCACAGTGCCAGGTCAACATAACCTGTGTCTTGGCAGAAAATTAAACTTAGGCACATTTAATGAAATACATGGCCTTGGCCATGCTCCACTGTTCTTAAATTTCTACACTGGTTACCAGTAAACTACAGAACTGATTTCAAAGTACCACTAGTACTAGTTTTATAAATCACTCAATGGCATGGGGCCAGAAAGCACGTCAGATCTATTTCCTGTATTTACACTTAGCATGGCTCTGAAATCCTTAGGAAGCTGTCAGCTGGTAGAACCCCAGGTCAGAGCCAAACAGCGTTAAGCTACTATGCTGCACATAGATGGAATCAGTTTCAAATGTACACCAACTTTAGTAACTTTTAAATCAAAATTGAAAACCTCCATGTTTTCATCAGCCTTTGAATGAAAGTTTTTCATGCTGCATATTCTGCACTGCAACTGCTCACCCTTCAACTTTGTCTCTTTCTTTTTGATTTTGAATTGTATTTTCTGTTACATTGATTTTAATATTCTTGCTAATGGAAAGCACATTGAATTGACTCTGTGTATGAAATATGCTATGTTAAAAAAATTGCCTCTCCTTGGACAACAATCTCAAGTTCAGAGTGGGGCAGAACAGAACTCAGCTTTGAGTCCTTATCTTCATTCAGCTGTAGAAAGCTCCCAGCCATACAGGTTTTGATAGAGTCTAAGCAGGTGTGTAACAACTGCAGCTCAGACATCTCATGGGGCTTAAAGAACATGTACAGTTGGATGTCATCTGCATAAAGATGGTCGGAGATTCATTTAAAAAAGCTCAGAATGTGCTGGAGAGGGAGCAGATGGAGGAGGAATCGTAGAGGCCCCAGCATAGAACCTTGAGGGACACCATGGGTGAGGAGGTGGTGGAGGATCGAAACTTTGAGACAGCCACAGAGAAGGAACGCTCAGAAAGATAAAAGGAGAACAACTCCAGAACAGATCCTTATAGGCCTACTCAGTCTCTCAGCCTCTCCAGTAGCAGATGATGGCCAACAGTGTTAAAGGCTGCAGTCAGGTCCAGCAGGAACAGAACAGAACAGTCCCCTGCATCACTGTGGGTCAGAAGGTCAGTAGAGACCCTAAGAAGAGATGTTTCAGTGGAATGAGCTCTACGAAAACCTGACTGGAAGCTATCATAGATTTTATGTTTCTCGAGAGCAGCTAAGAGTTGTTTAGCCACAGTCTTGGTCAGCCCCTCAGAAAGGCAGCACATCACTTTGTGCACACAAAATAATCAGTTCGAAGTCTGGGAAAAGTGACCTGGATAAATCCATTTATGAGGCAAGGATGTTTGCTGTATTTTTGTTTTAAAAAGATAACATTCCAACCTACTGTATGGTTTTTATATTTTACTAGCCTGTGAATAATAACCACAGACATTAAAACATAAATAGATGAATACATCTCAAAATTTAGTGGTGACGGGATTCAATTTAGGGATGCCTAAATTGAAGATGAAGCAGTTAAAAAAATTAACAAGTTCAGTTTAAATTAAACATTTTCTGTTATACTTTGAGGGAACATGGATTTACAAACATGACATCTGAAGACTTAAACCAAATTGTGTGATAAACTCAGGATTAAAGACAACATAAGTCTGTTATTATGGGGTGCAGCGAGTACAGTAACAGAGTTGGACCACTGCACAAACATTGATCTGGAGTTTGTGATTGGAAAGATGAAGAATAACTCTAAAGTTAAAAAGGATGTCTTTAAATATGAATAATAAAAGCATGAAAGTTAGAAAAGAGAACTGTTGGAACACTGATCCGTGATATTAACCCTGTTAAATGGATTCTACAGGAAAGAGCACAAAGGCAATATGAGAGAAAGAGTTGTCAAAGATGTGTGTGAAATGCTGACAAAAGGGAGAGGAACAGAAATGTTCAGAGTTAATTGTGTGCTTAGAAACGATGTGGACAAGACTACCTGCCAGTGTGATTAATGACACCATGAAACGGGCCCAGCTTCCACATGAAAGCACCTCCGTTAGAAAGTTAAGTGTTGCTACTGACCACAGACTTTTAAATACATCTAACTGAAGATCCCAGAGACCAGCGTGTTTCTAACAGAAGTCATGGTGGATTACCTCACCTGTCGGACTTTTAACAGAGATATCATCATTTAGAATGCTCTCGAAGGGATCTGACCTGTTCATCACAGATGTTAGATAGTTGATGTTTTGTTTACACCATTGTTACCTGGTTACCAGTCAGATTGAAGTAAAATGTGTAGAAACTAGCTGATCCAGTCTTACCCTCTAGGACCTCTGGCTCTGTTTCAGATTTATGTGTTTAAAAATGGCTCCTTTTGTCACTGTGCTGGTTTTTCTGAGACTAAAGAGCAGCTGATGACTCCAAGAGGCAGTTAAAGGAGATCTAATTGGGTAAAGCAAGAATTAAGAGCATAAAAGTGGAAACAAAAATACAAAATACAAAGACAAAGACAAAAGGGTCTACCAGGTAAACAACAGGAGGATCTGACCAGTGGGAATCAGACAAGGACAAAACAAGGTGGACGTGATCATATCACTAGATGAAGGACAACACCAAAACAGAACCAAAAGGGCACAGATCATGACAAAATTAACAATTGTCTTTTTTTGTACCAAATCATGGTTAAGGTAAATGGCATTTATTACTTCATGGTGTTGGTTTTCTGTATCGGCCAAAACTTAACTGTGAGTACACATAGACTGTTTGGAAACCTGTGGTTCCTCCCTACAAATATCTCACTGTTGTGACTAGAGGCTCTCAAACCAGGGCCTCTGCACCCCTAGGTGTCTACAAGCCATAAATTGGAGGTCTTGGAACGTTAATTGGGACCTAAAGATGCAATGCATCCACATCTCCTGAAGTGGAGCTAATTAGCACAATGGACATATTTTTAAGTTCATCCACTTCATGCAGAATCTAAACAAAACCAAGTATGACAACAGTTATCTGGAGTCTGGCTTTATAGAGAATGATGATGGAAGACCAAAAGATGTGTTTATGTTCTAATGAAACAAAGAAGCCAGCCATGAATGTCATGAGCCGGGGTGAGTACTCTGCCCATCATCTCACCATCTATATGTTTTTGCCTGCAGGAGAGGGAGCGCAGCTGATCTTCATCAGCCTGATCAGCAGGGCGGCTTTAAAAGGAGGACGGTTATCCTGACTCGACGCCGGATGATTAACTACTGACTGGTAGTCTCTAGCCCTTCGTGACTTTGAACCTAGTTTTGACTTTGTAAGATGTTTTGAACCCGTTTAACTTGAACTCGTTTTCTTGGATACTTACCCTCAGGCTTGCTTCACCTCTGGATCCTCTCCCGTCTTGGAGAAGAAAGGATTATTCACCGGTTCGCTGCCTGGATTCCTCTCTGCTGTCCCGCTCTCCACCGTTATCACGCTCCCTCTCCGTTTCCTCGTAATCATCATCCTCTTCCATTCCACTCACCCACTTGGATTACTACAATTCTCCTCTGGTTATCACCCCGGCTCATCTCCCCTCCACATTCATCCTGAACTTCCGCATTGTAAGTTCTGCCTACAAACAATCGCTTTGGACTACAAATCCCAGTACTCACCTCTGGTTTACCTCTAGTTGCCGCTTCCTGTTTTCACCTTCCGTTGGATCACCAGTGTACCCTCAGACATAAAACAGATGGACAGGTTTTATTCATGCTTGGAGTGTTTTTAGAAGCAATGTAGAGACCTGCATGGCAGCACAAAATAATACAAAAGGCGAGTTTTGCATAAATATGTCCCCTTCCAAGTGACAGCCCTGAAACAGCTCATGAACATGTTTTGTATAAATTATAGAACTATTAACTTAAAAAATTATAATATGTCCCCTTTAGTTTTCAGGTTTTGGGTGGTAGAAATCATTGTCCAAACAGTTTTTTTAAATATTAAATAATGGAAAAAGAAATTGTGTACTACACTGTCATGGGTATTTACACTACCAGAAGTAAAGGCGTTCAGGAGCCAGTTGAAGTGGGGGTTGTCATTGAAGGCACCACAGTTATGAACAACCTTGGTAGTAAGTAAGTAAAAGTAAGTAAAAGATTATTTATAAAGCGTCTTTCGCAGATACGACTCACAAAGCGTTGTACAACATGAGTAAAATCAGGGCAAATACCTCAAACCGATAAAAACAGATCATAAAAAACAATAGCAATGACAAAATAGTGAACAAAATCAGGAGTAAAAACAAAGGCAAGGTATGAACAAAGACAAAGCCATCTTTCAGAATATTTAGCGGAGGAACGCCTGGATGAAAAGGTGAGTTTTTAAATGTTTTTTGAAGACCTCTACAGTTTTGGAGAGATTCAGTTTTGAAGGCAGACTGTTCTAAAGTCTGGGGGCAATATTCTGAAAGGCCCTGTCTCTTTTGGTTTTTAGTCTGGTTCAAGGAACAGCCGAGAGGTGGTGTGTGGGGATAAAAGCTCAGATAAATAGCTTGGAGCCTGGTTGTAAACAGCTCTATAGGTCAGCACTAAAACTTTAAACTGAATTCTAAATTCTACCGGGAGCCAGTGGAGGGACTGCAAAACTGGAGTGATGTGAGTTCGTCTGCTGGATTTTGTGAGGAGTCTAGCTGCTGCATTTTGGATGGCTTGAAGGCGTGAGAGGGAGGTTTTGCTGAGACCAGAAAGAGCATTACAATAGTCTAAGCGTGATGAGACAAAGGCATGGATGATTATTTCCAGATGTGCAGTTGAAACCAGTTTACAAAATTTTGAAATGTTTCTCAGTTGAAAGAAACAAGAGCGGGAGATGGTTTTGACATGTGAGTCTAAACTTAAGGCTGGATCAAAAATAACTCCTAGGTTTCTAATGTTGGCCTTGGCTGATGGGCAAAAAGAGGCAATTTCTTGCTCGATTTTTGGCTGAAGTTCCGGGGGTGCAGAGACCAGGGTCTCTGTCTTGTTGGCGTTAAGAACAAGAAAGTTGTTGGACAGCCAGTTACTGATCTGGGTCAGGTAGAATACAAGTGTGGCCAGCCTGTCCAACTGGTGTGGCAGGAAGGACATATAGAGCTGTATATCATCAATCAATCAAATCAATCAAAGCTTTATTTATAAAGCGCCTTCCGCAACCCTGTCAGGAAGCCCAAAGCGCTGAACACGGTACAGTTGCAAGCAAATATAGTGAAAAAATCAACAATAAAAGAAATTCAAATTACAAAATACAAAATGGAAATTATAAGATAGATGAACCATTCTGGTAAAGGACAAATGAGTGAAACACATTTGGATTGAGTGGATGGATTGAGTGTACCAATGAAAACTGTGGAATGGATTCAACATAAAAGAGGGCCAAAATCAAACATGTTCTGGAAACGCCAAGCGGAGGAGGTGTGTTTTTAGGTGATTCTTAAAGACTGGCAGAGATGGGGACAGCCTAACTGAGGGTGGCAACTGGTTCCAGAGTAACGGTGCTAGGACTGAGAAAGCCCGGTCCCCACGGGTACGACACCTAGACCGAGGGACAGCGAGCAGGCCTTGGTCAGAGGAGCGCAGAGCGCGTGATGGGGAGTGTCTGTTCAGGAGTGTGG
>SSNQ01034177.1:303525-322310 GCA_006942095.1 Nothobranchius kuhntae
GCACTAAAACTTTAAACTGAATTCTAAATTCTACCGGGAGCCAGTGGAGGGACTGTAAAACTGGAGTGATGTGAGTTCGTCTGCTGGATTTCGTGAGGAGTCTGGCTGCTGCATTTTGGATGGCTTGAAGGCGTGAGAGGGAGGTTTTGCTGAGACCAGAAAGAGCATTACAATAGTCTAAGCGTGATGACACAAAGGCATGGATGATTATTTCCAGATGTGCAGTTGAAACCAGTTTACAAAATTTTGAAATGTTTCTCAGTTGAAAGAAACAAGAGCGGGAGATGGTTTTGACATGTGAGTCTAAACTTAAGGCTGGATCAAAAATAACTCCTAGGTTTCTAATGTTGGCCTTGGCTGATGGGCAAAAAGAGGCAATTTCTTGCTCGATTTTTGGCTGAAGTTCCGGGGGTGCAGAGACCAGGGTCTCTGTCTTGTTGGCGTTAAGAACAAGAAAGTTGTTGGACAGCCAGTTACTGATCTGGGTCAGGTAGAATACAAGTGTGGCCAGCCTGTCCAACTGGTGTGGCAGGAAGGACATATAGAGCTGTATATCATCAGCGTAGATGTGGTAGGAGATGTCTGGGAAAGACTGAATGATGCCAGCTAGAGGATGAATATAGAACGTGAATAGTAGAGGCCCTAGAACCGAACCTTGTCTTTGTTCATACCTTGCCTTTGTTTTTACTCCTGATTTTGTTTACTATGTTGTCACTGCTATTGTTTTTTATGATCTGTTTTTATCGGTTTGAGGTATTTGCCCTGATTTTACTCACTGTGAATGTTCTGTTGGTGAGATAAGAAGAGAGCCAGTCTAGAGCAGAACCTGAAATCCCAGCCAGGGCCTTTAACCTGTTTAGTAGAACGTTGTGGTCTACAGTGTCAAAAGCTGCACTGAGGTCAAGCAGGACCATGACAAAGCATTTCCCAGCATCAGCAGCCATTAGGAGGTCATTATGCACCCTTACTAGAGCAGCCTCTGTTGAGTGCTTCTTCAGAAAGCCAGACTGGAAGGGGTCAGAGATCTTTGACTTAGAAAACCAGGATCTGAGTTGGGTTTCAACAACCTTCTCAAGTACTTTACTGATGAAAGGTAGTTTAGAAATGGGCCCAAAGTTACTGGTGGAGCTGGCGTCAAGGTTGGGTTTCTTTAAGAGAGGAGTCACCACTGCATTTTTAAAGTAAGATGGAACACAGCCTTGGCTTAGTGAGCTGTTGATTATAGTCAACAGAGATGGACTGATAGAGGCAAGGGACCCGACTAAGACAGAGGGAAGTAACACATCTGATGAGCATGATGAGAGCTTCATCTGACTGATTATTGAGGTTAAGTCATTTAGTGTTATTGGGGAGAAGGAGGTGAAAGATTCGGAGCACTGAGGGGCCTCCTCGCTGATGGGGGGAGCTGGTGGAATGCTGGATCTCAGATTCAACACCTTGTTTGCAAAAAAGTGGAGAAATATGTTACAATCATCTGCTGAAGAAATGATGCTGGAGATCGTATCAAACAAAACCTTAGGATTATTCTTATTTTGGCATATGAGGTTGCTGAAGAAAGAAGACCTGGCATTTTCTACAGCTTCGTTGTATGACTCGAGAAGTTCTTTAAAATATTCGCGATGAACAACCAAACCTGTACTTTTCCACCTTCGTTCCGCTTTTCTATAGGAGCGTCTAAGATCAAGATTCTGGTTGTTCAGCCAGGGAGAACTGGAGGTACTGGAACTGCGGCTGGTTTTGTAAGGGGGCGACCTGATCTAGAATTTTGAAGCAGTGATCATTAAATGAGTTGGTAAGGAGCTCTACGTCATCAGAGGAAGGAGGTACAAAGTCAAAGAGGGAGGAGAAATTTAAAATGGTAGAACTGTTGATAATACGTCTTTGCTTAGCAGAGACTGGTAAAAGAGATTCAGAATTTAGGTTAATATGAAAAGAAACTGACTTATGGTCACTGAACACAACATCATTTATCTGCAGCTTATCAACAAGAAGTCCGTAGGAAAAGACCAGATCCAGGGTGTGGCCTGCTCTGTGAATGGGACCAGACACGTGTTGAGAGAAATTAAAAGAATTCATCATGTTTAGGAACTCCCTAGTGGAGCAGTTAGATAGATCCTCAGCGTGGATGTTGAAATCTCCAACAATGATTATCCTGTCTAGTTTAATAGTTGAAGATAGGAGATCCTGAAAGTCAGACAGGAAGGATGAAGTAGATCCAGGTGGGCGATAGACCAGAATTCCATAAACTGGTAGAACTTGACCAATTTTAATCATGATCATCTCAAATGAGCTGTAGGAGTTTGAGGATATAATTTGGCATGAAAAGTGTTTTTTAAAGATGACAGCTGTTCCTCCACCGCGGCCTGTGGTCCGCAGAGAAGAAAGAGCAGTCTTGAGGACAGAGCTCAAGGAGATGAGTGACGTCATTTTCGCACTGCCACGAGTCAGAAACCCATAAAAACTTAAATTTTTCAGTGCAGAACAGATCATTTAGGATGTGAGACTTGTTGGTGATTGAGCGTGCATTAATTATCATCATTTTCGCAGAGAAATCTGGTGATGTGTGTGCCGCGGGCTCCATAATGGTGGTCGGCTGGCGGGCTAAGCTACGTAGGGACTCCAGGCTACGCCCACGGAGGCTCTTTGTCTCCCACATCTTCAGGTAGCATCCTGCATCGGGGGCTCCAGTGAGCAGTGAGATCCGCCATGTCACAGCGATCAGGTAGAGCTTTGCCTCTCAGGATCTTTCGGAGCTGAACGAAGAAGCTGGCTCTCTTCCCCCGTTTCCTCTTCCATGGCCTCCAGGGCAGCGGCAGGCCGACAGGTAACAAAGGGCCGACACCTGGGTTGACGCCAGTTTCCTTCATCTCCTCACACTTAGACTACTGTAACTCTCTTTTCACGTGTCTGAGCAGAACCTCCCTGAACCGTCTGCAGGTGGTTCAGAACGCCTGTGCTCAGCTTCTGACCAAGTCCTCCAAACACACCCACATCACCCCGCTTCTCCTCCAGCTTCACTGGCTGCCAGTCAACTTCAGGGTTCATTTCAAGATCCTGGTTCTGGTCTATAGGGCCTTACATGGACAAGCACCATCTTACATTGGTGATCTTCTTAGTCCCTACACCCCCAGCAGGTCCCTGAGGTCCAGTGATCAAAGCGTACTGGTTGTGCAGCACACCAGGCTAAAGACCAAAGGTGACGGATCATTTGCTGCTGTGGCCCCCAGACTCTGGAACTCTCTCCCCCTGAGCCTGAGATCAGTGGACTCAGTGGACTCCTTTAAAAAGCAGCTGAAGACTCACTTGTTCAAGCTGGCTTTTGTATGACCTTCTTCACCACTCTGTCTTTATTCTGCTCTCCCCACCTATTCCACCTTCCTCAGGATCCACTGATTTCACTCTTTCCTATTCACTCTCTCTCTTTCTTAACATTTTTTATCACAATTGTGTATTCTTTGCTCATTTAAAATATATTTGTAACCATTTTATATTTTTACATTTTTTATTTTTGTGAAGCGCCTCGTGATTTTTATCTTGAGAGGCGCTATAGAAATGATATTTTCTTCTTCTTCTTCAGTGGTGGTGGGAAAGCGGGTCCGGTATTGGAGTTCTAGAGGTTGATCATCGCGGATCTAATCAATAATAGTAAGTCTTGATCATATGTTAGCAGGGAGTCCGCACCAGATAAAGAAGAAACAATAAAAAACAAATAACCAAAAAAGATCAGGAGCCTAGCAAACGCACAACCAATCATGGGCGCCATCTTGCAAGACTCAGTGTCATTGTGGCATTCATCGTGCTCTTTGGACTGACTTATGCACTTGATCTAAGCTATCCCAATGACCACAAGTACACTTTTAAGTTTTGTTAGAAGATTTTAATGAATCTGGATGGACAAATGCTAAGTGCAAAGATGCAGCAAATGAAAATCAAGCTGTTAGCTTAGGCAAATATGAGACCCCCAGCAAAAAGGGTGATGTTTTTTTATTAATTAATTTATTTTTATTTTATGTGATAATTTCTGTTCTTAATTTAAAATGTACACAGTTATTTGAAGGATCACTCAAATACAGGAAGGATGAAAATCAGATTGAAGTTTAAGGCACCTGGACACTTGTGCAATGGAAGGATCGAGAAGCAATTTTCAGATTTGCTTTCATCCTTTTTATTGTGAAATTCCAAGCATTATTTTTTCTTTTACAAACTGAGGGTACGATGCTTTGCTTACTCATTCCCTAGTGGCACAAGGACTGAAATGGACTCAAAAAGGAAACATTACTGTTTCCAGCATAACCTGCCAAATGTATAACTCCTGGATACTCTAGGATTTGGTTAATTTTAGCTGTGCAGTGTATGTTATTTCTTTTTTTCTTTTATTTTTTTAAAAACAGAAGTCAAGCATTGCACCTATTTTCTATTTGTCTGCAGTTCTGTTAGAACTTCTTAGATGAACATCTTATTGTGAGTGATGTAACCTTTAGTCTATATTACAGCAGCTTGATTATCTGACTAGGAATTTAGTTCAAAAAGAGTTTAATTGTTAAAACAAGCATTTTTTTTTGTTTTTGCTTTTGGTGTTTTCAAAGAGATTTTACAAAACAAATGTTGATAACTTTGGTGTCTTCCAGTGTTTTAGAGGAGGTGTTCCAGTTTTTATTGGCTTGTAAAAGTTTGAATGTCATTGGTTTTAGAGAAGTAAAGGTGTAAGAGTTTTTTATTAATTTAAATACTTCCCCTTTGGCATCACAATAATGTTCTTAATGAAAACCTTAATGAAAACATTTTATATGGACACTTTATTTATATTAAAGTGTCGCTGGGTTGTTTAAAATGTTCAGTGAATAGCATACTATGGTGTGAATTATATTGTTTAGAAGGCTATCATTGCAGATTTGCTAAAAAAAAAAAACTACCTGTACATGTCACTGATTCTTAAGTGAATTATAAGTGTAATGTGATTATACAAACTGCAGTTTAAAATAAGCAGAAATATGTTTTCTTTTATACTGAGTGGTTGGATTTGTTTTTGGTCTTGCCTAGTACCTTTCAGGTTTTATATTTGTTTTAAATGCAAGAAAGCACTTTTTTGTTAGCACTTTGATTTTCTTAAGGTTAATTTGACCATGTGACATGTATGTTTATTCACAAAAACGGTTCTGCTCTTAATTCAAGTGAATAGAAATGAGTAGAAAATACGAATCAATGTTGTCATTATTGAAATAAATAAATATGTGTTCAGGTAATATAAATTATGCAAGGACAATTTAACTAAACTGACTTACATTGTATTGAGTTGAACCAACCAAAACATTTCTCATCTTGTTAATGTGATTTTTTCCCCCCTTTTAATGGATTTCAAAATTGTGTTTCACTGACTAAATTTAAATAAATTGTCATGATGAATGTAGATTATGTTGAACCAACATTATGTGGAAATCCTGGTATATCAATCGAATTGAGTTCATCCAATGAGTAATTTTTTGCAATGTTTTTAACAAAATTGAGTTGGACTAACTCCAATAAATTCAATTTCGTGAATTAATTTTTGTATTGAGTTCATTGTACTCATGTTGTTTATGTTAAAACCTGCCATCAAACCAATTGTGTTTGTCCTCATGCTGACATAAATGACACAATATCTAGTTTCCCATGTAAACAGAATAATCGGTCAATGTTTGCTGCAAGTTGTTTTAAAACCTGTTGGATTGTTTTAAGAGTAACCCCGGCTTTCCACGGGAGCCGTCAGCAGCACGTTACTGCAGCAGCACGTCATAGCTGCTGATAGGAACCGCTGTGGTCAACAGAACCTTTTCCACTGGAGCCGTCAGCAGCGCGAGTCGGCCGCGTCTCAGGAGCAGCATGTCGCGGCCTTTACGCGCCGGTTCTATTTTCTACGCGCAACGCCTCTGAAACGGGTCAAGTTCGACATTTTTGGGGAAGGAAAGACAGGAAATCGGACGCGGAAATGGAGAGAAGCTCCCGAGATTTTCAGAATAAAGAACGTACTGCCTTCCGGTTGCTTTACTTTTAAAAAACGTTATTAACTGTGCGTCCCCGTGAGAAGTTATCACCTAGCTAGCGGCCTCCTTTGTTTTTCAGGTCCGTATTGGCGATTAGAAAACGGACAGAACATAAAACACAAACCACGTTGTAGTTTTCTCCTGCTTGTTGTTGTGTTTACTGACGAAGTCACTCGTGTTTCTTCGTGCTCTGTCGGTGACAGCTGCTCCCCTGCTGCTTCGCGTCTCGTGGGAAGGGCCAAGCAGCAGCTTACACGAGCAAGACGTGCTGCTGCAGTAACATGCTGCTGACGGCTCTCGTGGAAACCCGGGGTAAGTCTGCATGTACCACCTTAACCTTCAGCAGCATGCCGTCATTTCATGAGTGAATCGTGCATTTCACCACACCAACATCAGCCGGTCTGACCCCGGCTTTCCACGGGAGCCGTCAGCAGCACGTTACTGCAGCAGCACGTCATAGCTGCTGATAGGAACCGCTGTAGTCAACAGAACCTTTTCCACTGGAGCCGTCGGCAGCCGTCAGCAGCGCGAGTCGGCCGCGTCTCAGGAACAGCATGTCGCGGCCTTTACGTGCCGGTTCTATTTTCTACGCGCAACGCCTCTGAAACGGGTCGGTGACAGCTGCTGCCCTGCTGCTTCGCGTCTCGTGGGAAGAGCCAAGCAGCAGCTGACGCGAGCAAGACGTGCTGCTGCAGTAACGTGCTGCTGACGGCTCCCGTGGAAACCCGGGGTGAGAAACCGACGCAGACGTGCTGATTGTTGATTAAATCACTGAAGTGTAATTTGAAGGTTTGGTAATGAGAGCTGATGAGGAGCAATCTCCTCGGTTTATTTTTTGTTTTTCTAACTGACCCCTTTGTCTGTAGTTAAATCCAACTCTGCTGAATGATTTTGCACAGTGAGCTGATGAGCACTAAAAAGTCCAAAAGTTTCCAAAACATTTTAGGTCCAATCTAAAAGTTTGAGCATTTGTATCTGAGATTATAGTAAGTCATTCAGAAAAGTGAAATGCAGTGTATAGTGGGATTTGACGGTTTTAGCTGTAGTTGAAGCATCGCATTTAGGCGCTTTATTTCTGTACACAGTCTCTCATCTGTTTAGCTAAAGTTTAAAGGTGGCTGGTTTATTACCTGAAAAGAAAGCCACCTGTTTCCAAGGCTTGCAGCAGCCCTGTATTGTGATTGGCTGACAGACAGGAAGCCCGTGCTGCATCAGTAAATAATGCCCCAAAGTCATGAAACCTGTTCCATAATCATGACTGTAGAGAAACGCTGCCCACGACATCTTGTGAGGTTCTGCAGAACCATCTGTTGTTCATGGAGGCGGGAGGCGGTGAGCGAGTCACCGGAGGAAAAGTTAAACAACAACGAGCCTCCTGCTGCTACTTCATTCACAGCTGAAAATGAACATTTATCAGGTGGATCTGATCTTTTCATTTCCAGAGACTTCTTGTCTTCATGTGAGGAAATTGTTTTTTTGTACGATAATAGGTAAACTTTGTATTATTCACTGAAAGTTGGTTTTAAAATAAAATTATTATTTCAAATGTAGTTATACTTTAAAATTAAAATTAAAATATTTCCAATAATATTTTTCTTAGACTTGAGCTGTAAGTTCAAAAGCATTATGTTTATGAGGTCCTGCTAATCCCACGTAGCTAGGCTTAAATAGAAATATGCACCACAGAAATGTTCTGGACTCAAGAGAGTAATTAGGTCAGAGATTGAAAACACAGGGTGCTTATGGGTGCATGGAATCCTTGAAAATAGAAATTGTGTTGGGTGTTGCATGCAATAGAAACTATTGTTGTTTAAAATACTTCATGGGCAATTTTATCCATCCATCCATTTTCAGTCGGGTCAGGTCTTGGGGGCAGTAGCCTAAGCAGAGAGGCCCAGACTTCCCCTTTGGGGGAACGCTAAGGCATTCACTGGCCAGCCGAGAAACATAGTCCTATTGCTGGCAGTAAGTTGGGCGACTTTAGTTTTTAGTTAGTTTTTATGGCCTACAGGACAGTTTAGTGAGCCATGCACACAAAAAGCTGGCAGAACCACACATGACTGCATGGCGGACTGCCAACCCTCTGGTTCTCTAACTCTGGTTCGCTTCCCTTACTGAGGTAGAAGCAAATAGATTCTCCATCAAGTAGAGGACAAATCAAAGCCAACAGTGCAAAACCATGAAAGATAGAAATAAATGGGGTGGTGCTGATGGGGGTGACCAGAGATCAGATGATTTTGGCTTTGGTTGTTTTGAACCGCTTTCACATCTGGATCAGTTCGGGCTGGTTTATGAAGCAACTTTGGTTTCACATCAGGGTCATATGTGCGTTTTCGTTCTGAGGTGACTATTTTTTTTAGTCCTCCTCCCCAAACGTCCGACTGGGACCGAGGTGACACTAGGAGCTGATTGGCCGGCTGAAGTTTCATGCCAACTACAGCACAAACCATGTGATTGGCCAGGTGCTGTCGGTGAATCGTGTCTCAGAATAGTGCCCAAAACCAAACACGTGCTCACGTATCTCCACTTGATGTCTTCTAATAATTTTGAAAGAAATCAGCCATGGAGTAACAACAAGGCGAAAGCCTTTGCTTGCAGAATAAAGGATCCAGCTAGAACTGGATTGAGCTGTTAAGAATGAAAAGGTGTTTCAGGACCTTTTACTAGTCATGGCTGCCTTCAGCCAGACATCAAAACATTGTCGTGACAAACTGAAAACAAGGAAGTGCGAGTGCAGGACAATCAAGTACCACAATGGTCAGAGTGGCTCAAAAAGGCCACAATGGTTTCATGAAATGGACACCATTTATGGTAGGGGTATTCAATTCTGGGCCTGGAGGGCCGGTATCTGGCATCGTTTTAGTTTCAACACACCTGATTTCAATCAGCAAGTGTTTAACAGGCTTCTGCAGAGCCTGATAAGCTCCTGCACAGGTGTCTTAGCCACTGAATCTAGTGTATTAAACCAGAGAAACAGCTAAAGCATGCTGAATACCGGTCTTGAGATCCAAAATTGAATAGCCCTGATTTATGAGGAAAGACCCATTAGCAATAGTTGGGGGAGTGGCATAGATGTGCCGGCTCCATCTTAAAGTTTAATTTTGGAAAACAGTGAGTGAGTACTTATCTTTAAGGATTGATATTACTAAGAAAAACAAAAGCATGTGTGGTAGCACCTTTTTATTGTCCAGACAAAACCCTAGCTCCTAACTGTCCAGACAAAACCCTAGCTCCTAACTGTGCAGACAAAACCCTAGCTCCTAACTGCAGACAAAAGCCTAGTTCCTAACTGTGCAGACAAAAGCCTAGTTCCTAACTGTCCAGACAAAACCCTAGCTCTTAACTGTCCAGACAAAACCCTAGCTCCTAACTGTGCAGACAAAACCCTAGCTCCTAACTGTGCAGACAAAAGCCTAGTTCCTAACTGTCCAGACAAAACCCTAGCTCCTAACTGTCCAGACAAAACCCTAGCTCCTAACTGTGCAGACAAAAGCCTAGTTCCTAACTGTGCAGACAAAAGCCTAGTTCCTAACTGTCCAGACAAAAGCCTAGCTCCAAACTGTCTAAACAAAAGCCTAGCTTCTAACTGTGCAGACAAAAGCCTAGCTTCTAACTGTGCAAGCAAAAGCCTAGCTTCTAACTGTGCAGACAAAAGCCTCGCTCCTAACTCGTAACACTCTGTATTAGTATGTGTTGCTGATTAAAGTTACATAAACCATTTTAAAGTGATATAATCTATTTTTGTCAAAGAGGCAGTTGCTCAGAATTGAGACAGAGGAGATGTCCTCCAACACCAATGGCACGGTAGCTGCCTAGCAGCAGACCAAGCCTGTTATTGCACGCCTCGAGGCCTGAGGATGAGCAAGGTGAGTTTAGTCGCATTACATGACCAGAAAAGGAATTTCAATATACTAAATGTGGTTTCTGTGTCTCCAACTAAAGCAGGACTACTTCAGAGACCTCATAATTGCCTATAATTTTGGACAGGATGGTGGAAATGGACAGAGGGTTTCTGGACTGGGCGAGTGACACAAATGAGGGGAGGGGATGAGATGCAGCAGTTTAAGCAAAACGAGGCTTATCTGAGGCACCGTGGGCGGGCACGAGACAGATTTAACAAGACATTCCTGGAGGTTCTGCGAGGATCGGTCAGTGCAGAGCAGCACAAAAAAAAAAAAAACACGCTGGAGTCATGCATTTTGTCTAGTAAATATTTTCTTATTTCCTTTTAATAACGTTTGTGTGTGTGTGTGTGTGTTTGTGTGTAAACTTACTATCGTACTGTATCCATGGATTAATTTAGGGTAAGTTCTAATAAAGGCAGGGTTATAGTTATAATATATTAAACTATAATAAGTAAATATAATAAAAGTAAATTATTTAAAAACCTTTCTGATAGTTTTAGTAATTAAACTTAACATTAATAAACATTAATAATTGGCAGACCTCAGACAGTATGATCATGCATATCTTGACTTAACCTGCATAGTATATGCAGCAGAGAGACAGCTGGAGAAAAACAAACATACTCAGGAGCTACACATGAACATGATGATATTTAGTTTCTAGTTGACGATATTTTCCTTTGGATGATTTTCATATAATCACAGCACAGCCTTTATCTGCTCTGCAAGCACATTGTTCCTAAATGTTCACCCAGTCTGGTTGCAGATGATCAAGACTTTTTTTTTTCTTGGAAGAAACAAAACAAAATTCTAATAAAACAGAAGTTTTAACCACAGCACATGTCGATCCTTGAAGGAGCTTTTCTGTTTTCATACAGAGGCTCATTGGTTTCCACCTCCTGTAACTGGAGTGAGTCAGGAACAGACTCTGATATGTGCCTTCCAACAATCTGCTCCCCTGCTGTCTCTTCATCTCTAGTAATTTCCTCACCTCACTAAGTTCATAATTATAAGTCTGCACAGCCATTATTAGTGCTTCAAAACAAACAACAGAGCCCCTGCAGCTGACAAGCCAACCATGACAGCCTAAATACTTTTTTTTTCTTTTATTAGCCAGCGTATTAACATTTTAGCCATCAGGGCTTTAAAGATCCATGCTGCCTCTTACAAGAGATGAAATTTCATATCTAAAAGATTATTAGAAGGAAGTTGAACATTATTAGTAAATGGATGCACAGGTAGAATGAGACATCAGGTTTTCAAAGTTTGACTTTCCCCTTCACAAAGTCATTTTAGCTTAGTTAGAAAAATACTGGGACAATATATTTTTGTCATCTTGAATTTATTAGTTAAAAGGACATTTCAGCTTATTCCTTGCGTGTTGCTGAGGAAAAGCCTATATTAAATGTAACTAGATAAATTGCATTTCTTGCAGAAATGCTGTTTGAATGCTGGATAGCTTAAACTGTTAGCTGAATCAGCTTAATAGCTGAATTGAGGTTGAAAGCAAGCAAAACTGTCAAAATGAGCTGAACGTTTTGAAAGGTTTGGATGCAAAAAGCACCAAAAACTGAATAAAGCACAAAAATTGAAGAATTGACAAAACAAATCCTAAACAGCAGAAAACTGAAATCTGAACAGTGATTAAAAATCTGGACAGATAAAATGTCTAAACACTTATTTGAGTAGAACTAGTTTAACAGTTCATTTTTAGCTGAACTGTGAAATGAGCAGCATATGCCAAATTCAGAAACTGATTGCTGAAGCTGCTGAGTAGCTAAAGTGAAGCTGAAACTAAGCTAAACTGTCAAAATGAGCTGAATGTATTTAAAGATTTGGAAGTAAAAATCACCAAAAAGTGTAATAAAGGTCATAATGTAGGTGAAGAATGGTGAAAAAAAAAATGCAAAACAGCAAACAAAAAACTGAAATCTTTGAACAGTTTAAAATCTAGACAGTTGAAATGTTTACACACCTGGCATTTGAGTAAAAATAGTTTCATAGTAACATTTTCATACTCAGCTGAACTGTGAATTTTAGAGACATGAGACCAAGCTGGTCGATTTGATGCCTACCATGAATTGTCTAGAAGCAATGACGAGAACATTTTAGCTGTTCGAGGAGAAAATCTCTGTTTCTTTAACATGGGTTTCAATGAGACAGAATCAGGGTCTCTCCTCCTTCTGAAGCTAGAGAAAGAAATGTAACACTTAAGGACAAAATGAAACCCATTCTGAAAAGCTGACAAAATTCCTACTTTTTGAGATATAATTTGTTTCGGTACTCCAAACGATCTGGGTATTGGAAAGAGTTGTTTTCAGAAAATGTGAAGTTCAAAAGTTAGAGTGTGGAATTTTCAGGTTTCAGAGAAACTTTTTTTTTATTTTGAATATTCTCAAAGAAATTAACTGTATGGCCACAATGTTTGGAGTACTCGTTAGCTGCAAGCCAGTGTGCGTCTCATTTCAATCGAACTTACGGTTTTCTCAGGACAATGCCAGAAATGGGGCAAAGGAGGGTAATTGCTCCTATCTGCCCATTATATTTTTTTGTCATTTTTTCTTAAAATCTCAAGCCGTACCTTAAATTCTACCTGTGATTTTTGAAAAACTGTAAAAGGTTTTTTAACCAGTAGTAGCTGAAAGTCTTGTGAGTTTGTTGAAACTTGAATGAAGTCTCTAGGTTAAGGTTACCCTTTAAGAGTAAGATATGATAGGATTTAGCTGAAAATTGAGCAATCCCATTCATTTCAATGAAACCAAAACTCACAGAAAAAGCTGAATATCTCAAAAAGTTTAAATTATTTTAATACCAAAAGTCATTGCCAGTATAAGCTGAATGAGCTGAACGTTTTGGTAGCGTGAGTTTGGTCCGCATAGCCGGTAGTAAGTCGGACCTGTTCCCAGTGAGGGTTGGACTCCGCCAGGGCTGCCCTTTGTCACCGGTTCTGTTCATCACTTTTATGGACAGAATTTCTAGACGCAGCCGTGGTGTGGAGTGTGTCGAGTTTGGTGGCAGGAGAATCTCGTCTCTGCTTTTTGCGGATGATGTGGTCCTCCTAGCTTCATCCAGCTCTGACCTTCAGCTCTTGCTGGGTAGGTTCGCAGCCGAATGTGAAGCGGCTGGGATGAGGATCAGCACCTCCAAATCTGAGACCATGGTACTCGACCGGAAAAGGGTGGCTTGCCACCTCCGGGTCGGGGGAGAGGTCCTACCTCAAGTGGAGGAGTTTAAGTATCTCGGGGTCTTGTTCACGAGTGAGGGTAGGAGGGATCGGGAGATCGACAGGCGGAGTGGTTTGGCGTCTGCAATGTTGCGGACGCTGAGCCAATCTGTCGTGGTGAAGAGGGAGCTGAGCCAGAAAGCCAGGCTCTTGATTTACTGGTCGATCTACGTCCCAATCCTCACCTATGGTCGTGAGCTTTGGGTAAGGACCGAAAGAACGAGATTGCAAATACAAGCGGCGGCCGAAATGAGTTTCCTCCATAGGGTGGCCGAGCTCAGCCTTACAGATAGGGTGAGGAGCTTGGACATTTGGGAGGGACCTGGAGTAGAACCGCTGCTCCTCCGGATCTAAAGTAGTCAGTTGAGGTGGTTTGGGCATCTGGTCAGGATGCCTCCTGGACGCCTCCCTGGGGAGGTATTTCGGGCATGTCCTGCCAGCAGGAGGCCCCCGGGTCGACCCAGGACACGTTGGAAAGGTTACATCTCCAATCTGGTCTAAGAACGCCTTGGGGTCCTGCCGGAGGAATTGGTGGAGGTGGCTGGGGAGAGGACAGTCTGGAGCTCCCTGGTTGGGATGCTGCCCCCGCGACCCGGAACTGGATAAGCGGAGGAAGACGACAATGATGTTTTGATACCAAAATTGTGTAAATAGTTGAAGAATTGTGGAAGTAGTTAAATGCCAACAAGCGTACAGAAGCAGAATAATAAACTATAAAGAGAAACAGGAAAACAATAGTTTCAATGCTTTACATCATTCAAACAATCATTTGTAGTTTTTCAGACCTAAAAATGGAAACCAGGAACGTTTTAGAATGTAGACTGGCACGGCCTTGCGAGGGTTCGGCGCAGGTGGGCGCTCTGGAGGGCCCTCGGTCGACGTGCAGGTGCAGTGAGAGAGATCAGGGTCAACCAGCAGTGGTATAGGGTGCCATTCAACCCCCCCTTTGGTAGGTGAGTCACCAACCTCAGGGCTAGAGGGCATTAGCGCCAGCTGTAGTGCAGTAGGGTCAGGGATGTCATCGGCCTGTCCTTCGGCAGGTGGGGTCCGCACCGCAAGGTTCTGGTCTTCAGCTGGAGTATCAGTGCCACCATCAGTCCCCCCTTTGGCAGGTGTTGTTCCCACCGCAGGGTGCGGAGTATCAGGTGGTGTGTCGCTGCAACCGCCACCTCCCCCTAGAGTAGGTTGTTCTCCCACCACAGGGTGGCATGGTGCTGCTTCAGCGACGACGCCGACACTCGGGATGTGACTGACTTCACCGGTACTGGATCGACTGGTCTGACTGGCGGCCTCGTTGTAGTTAACAACGCCTAAAGAGGGAATGAGGTCCTCAAGAGACCCCAAGGGTGCTGGTTGAGTCAGCCGAGTTCGGAGTGTCCAATCACCAAATGAAATGCCAGATTCGAAGCGTTGGATCAGGTCCACTCCCAACAAGAAAGGAAATTATTCAACGTTTGTTAAAAACACTGGATGGCTCACGGACATGTCTCCCACTGTGAAGTTGATGGACACCACGTTTGACAAGGTCATTTGGCCTGAAGAGTAAGGATGGATGCCCACAGCGCAGGGCGTGAGTCCTAAGACGTGACCCTGTGCAGCTTCAGCCATGCGGACCTGCTCCCAGAGAGAACTGGACATGATGGTGAAATCTGAACCGGAGTCCAAGACACCCTCACAGTCCAGCGCCCCCTCCAAGGTCACCGGAATGTGAGGTTTATCAGTAACACCTTTACGGATGATACTGCAGATAACCCTTCGTGGACATCTGATTAGTGAGCTAGGCTGACCAGGTCCGGTGGCAGGTTCTGTGGGTGCTAGAGGACTTGCCCTGATGGAAGGGACCACACCAGACCTCGTCGAGGTCTCAGGTGTCAGTGTATGCACCTTGCTTCCACAAACCGAGCCACAGGCAGATTGAGGAGGTTCTACCGCAGAGATGCACAGAACCTACTCACATTCTATCAAATCTTTCAACAGGTCAAGAAGTGCGACACCCAGAGCATGAATTTTTCCAGGAGATCGGCTCCTAGAATCAGTTCTCGGCCTTGGGGCAGGACTGTAGTCCTTGCGAGCACAACACGGTGAGTTTCGGCCACAAGGAGCGCGGCTCTCGCCTGAGCGAGGCAACTCTCTCCTGGAGGAGTATGATGAACCCCCCTTTTCTTTAAAAGAAACACGATGTTTATCGCAACTGAGTCGTGGTGACTTAGGGTCCCCTCCACCGGCCGGTGGAGGGGTCCGAGGTCTGTTTGAATTTTGAGGCTTGTTATTTGGAAAGCCTTTTGGCTTGGAGTTGTTATTGGATTTCTAGGCCTGTTGTTTAGACCCATTGTTGCGGTTATTATTTTTACGAGTCCCTGATGCAGTCCCTTCGAGTCGCAGTGTGGAGGGGTCTGCCCCCACTGCCAGAACAGAAGGAGTGTGCAAACTCTTACTTGAGTCTTTAAACCTCCTGATGGCACAACTCGCCATCTCCTGAGCTCCTCCATGGGTGTGGTTTTAATGTCTACCCTACCCATGTAGAGGCTATACTGAGCCTAGATTCTCAAGGAAAAGCTCCTTGAAACCATTTTCCTCTTCCATTCCGTCCTTACATTCCGTACCAAAGTATGCGTCGAAGAGGCATAGATAGAAGGCTTGTGGGTCTTCGGCACGACCCTGTTCGACTGACAAAGCTAACCGTACACCAGCCTCCTTAGCATCATAAGTGTACTCTTTCCAAATTGCAGTTTCCAACCTGTCGTAATCATTTGCGATCGCATTACGCTTGTGATCAATGAACGAACCCACGACATCAGAGGTTAACCTTATTTAAAAGAGGGTGTTGTTGTGCAGCTGGAAAGTGTGGCTGGGCTGCAGGCACATATGGATGAGCTGCAGGTGCATACGGATTAGCTGGAGGTGGAAATTGATGAGCTGGAGGTGGAGCAAAATGAGATGGAGGTGGAGCAAACTGGCCTGGCTGAGAAGCCAGGGTTAGCTGAGGAGCTAGTCCCACCACATCAGCAGCAGGTGCAACCCCACTAGCAGCAATAGCAGACAGTGGAGCAGTAGCTGGAGGTGGAGGAAATGGAGAAGGTGGAGGAGGTGATGGAGTTGAAGCAGGTTGAGATGGGGCTGTAGCAGGTTGAGACCGGTGGAGTAAAGGGGTCCCCCTTTCTTCTTTGAGTGCAGAAATCTGTAATTTTAGATCCTCAATTTCCATTTCTCGGTTATGTACCCGAGCTGCAGAATTATTGACATCATCCTTTAAAGCACATATCTCATTCTCCAAGGTAGCATCTTGACTCTCCATCTGGGTCTTGTTATGCAGTAAGGGCTTCGTTCAGCCCTTTCCGAGCTTCCATCAGCTCCTTGCCGTACTGTTCCTCGTCAATTTCGGAACCATAGGCTCCTTCGTTTTGCTGTTGGTCAGAAAGTGTGCGTATTACATCTTGTGTTTCCACATGAGCAGCAACCTCTTTGTCCCAGAGATGAGCTGGTAGAACAGCAAATCCCACGAGGTTCTCTGTGCGGGCAGCTGGCTTCACTTTCTCACCTTCTTTTGGCAAATTTTCCAAGTGTGTCAGCAACATACTCATCAGATCATTAACTGCTGTTACATGCTGTTACAGCGTCAATAACTTGTCTACCCACAGAGGGAAAACACAGTAGTTCTTCCTCAGACATTATTAAAATCAAAAGTGAATTTTTGTCAAAAGAATTATAATGTAATGTACAAAGGTGCCACGGGGTGGTGACAGAAGTTGCGTGGCTTAGGTCCCACACAAGATGGCGGTGTGCCAAGATGGCATTACCAGGTATTCGTAATGTCCTGTGAGGGTGTTGAAGGCTGTTTTCCATTTGTCCCCCTCCCTAATCTGAACCAGTTAATATGCATTTCTGAGATTAAGTTTAGTGAAAATGGAGGCACTTTGGATTCGGTCAAAAGCAGAGTTCATGAGGGGTAGAGGGTAGTGGTTCTTGACTGTGATTTCATTTAATTCTTGGTAGTCGATACAAGGCCTGAGGGACTGTAACCCTCTGATCTCTCTTAAGGTAGCGCGACTCAGGGTTGCAAATGACCACAGCCACCAATTCTTGTCATGTGTCTTTGCCTATGTATGTCTGATCTCTGAATTGTGTGTACTGAAACTCTAATTTCCCTCTGAGATTACTAAAGTATATTTGAATTGAATTTGAATTTAATTGAATTGAATCCTTCTTTCCTACAAACAAGAAACTTGGTTCTTATAAAAAAAGGCATTAGACGCAATATGTCAGTATCTACATACCCCAAGTGGAGACTCTCTTTTGGATCCGAGATGTAGTGGTGGCGGTGATGGGCCGGTGAAAACGCCGCTGGTGATCGATTCAGCCCCGGGGGTGTAAACTGCGGGAATTGCAGCAGGAGGGGGAGGAATCACGAAAAAAAATCACTGCTAGCAGGGGGGTGGCCCAACACGGCCTCAGTGACAATAATTATGATGATGGCTGGGTTAGTTTGGGAGAAGAGGAACAGTATTCCAAGTGGATCAGGCATTTTGATGAGCCAGTTGGAAACTGTGGAGACAGGGATCCGTCAAATTCAGAACAAATTGATTTTCTGTCAGTTTTTTTGGATGAGGAATTCTGGACCCTCATCACAACTGAAACTAACCGATATGGTCACCAGTATTTAGAGAGGGAGGAACTGAAATCTAGCTCCGGATATAATGACTGGTACGGTGTAACTGTCCCAGAAATGAAAGCGTTCATTGCTATTCAGTTTTGCATGGGGCTTGTGGAAAAGCCTAAGATTGAGTATATATATAGAGTAGTGCGATGTGCTGAAAGGATTATTGGAGGTGAGCTTCCCGCCCTCCAGGACATCTATAAGAAGCGGTGCCTGAGGAAAGCGGGGAGGATCATCAAGGACTCAAGTCACCCCAGCCATAAACTGTTCAGACTACTTCCATCAGGAAGGAGGTTCTGCAGCATCCGGTCCAGGACCAGCAGACTGACAGACAGCTTTTTCCTTCAGGCCATCAGACTGCTGAACACGGCGCAGAAACCTCACCCTCACCACTGAAACTCCAACATTACACACTCCATACTGTACATTAATGCCACTGTTTTGCACATACCAACCTCTGTATATTTTATATCTCTTATCTTATTGTTTACTTTATTCATTTGTATACTTAGATTAGCCATTTTTAAATTTTACTTGTATTTACATTACTGTATTTTTGCACAACTCTGTTGCTGTGAAGCTCGCACACAAGAATTTCACTCGCGTGTACTGTACCAGTGTACCTGCACATGTGACGTGACAATAAAAGTGATTTGATTTGATTTTGATTTGATTATATATATATATATATATATATATATATATATATATATATATATATATATATATATATATATATATATATATATATATATATATAAAAAATATAAAAAAAAAGTTATATATGTCTACTAGGGATGAGCGAGTACACCACTATCTGTATCTGTATCTGTTCAACCAACTAAATTATCTGTATCTGTACTCGGAATGGGCGTGGCATAACCCGGAAGTGGGCGTGGTTTAACCGGAAGTGGACATGGTTTACATCAATGTATTATTTTAAGTCTGAAATTGATATGGATTGATCAGAAGTTGCTATGTGT
>SSNQ01034177.1:322731-342779 GCA_006942095.1 Nothobranchius kuhntae
TGATGCAATCCAATATGGCTGCCACCTGATGACGTCATAATATGCAAATGATGTGAGTGAATTTGTTCCTATCACAAAATTTGGCTCATACTGAAGATTTTTCTAATTTACAATATTCCTCTAACCAGATTTAAGCTACAAACTCTTTAAATAGTGATGTAAAAAATTCATATTTTACTGAAAAAACTATGGTGCCTAAAGGGTTAAGAACATCAAACCAGATGCCCTATCCAGGATCCATGAAAGATCAGTTGAGGGGCCGACCCAGGAGGGGGACGACTACATTCTTCCCCAGTCAGTACGATTGACGGTCACACGACTCAATCTAGAGAACATGATACGGGAGGCCCATCAACAACACCCAGCACCTGAGGGTGTCCCAAGGACCGCCTTTTTGTCCCAGACCATCTGATCTCTGATGTACTCTCCTTGTGCCATTTTTCTCGTCTCTATTGTCACCCAAGAGTTAGTAAGACCATGTCGGTGGTCAGGGAACATTTTTGGTGGAAGACCATGCTGCAGGATGTTAAAGGATTCATCCTAGCTTGTCCCGTATGCTGTCAGGCCAAGCCCTCACGCTGACCCCCAGCTGGTTACCTGCACTCTCTTCCTATACCTCAACGCCCCTGGTCCCACATCTCCATGGATTTTACCACAGGTTTGTCCCCCTCTAACAAGTTTACTGTATTACTCACCATTGTTGACAGGTTCTCCAAGATGGTACATCTGGTTCCCCTCGTAAAGTTGCTCTCTTCCTTAAACTATCCCTGGTCCTTTTAGTGTCATTCTGTTGTGGAAATTCAATGCAGTTATCACATGAAAAAAGCTGACAAGCTGGAGTTTTTCTTATATTTACATTCGAAAACAATTTTTATCATTTCCAGCCAAAGCTATGAAGAGCCATTGCTGCTCCTGGGCTGCATGTTGCAGACCCCTGCTCTAGATAAACAGTCTCCATTCATCGAAAAATAAAATTCCATTTCATTTTCATTTTAACAGTAAGTCAGAATGCTATCTACACTTCTCACTTAGAACATGAGTGGTGTTGTTTAACCGACACTGTGCCTTTAGCTGTTATGGGAGCAACAGAGTCCAGAATGTTGTTGTGTTTAGTCACGCATTCGTAATGATCAGGACCACCCTGCTCTGTGATTATACACCCTGTGTGACCTCATTTTATTTCCAGTTAGCCCATCATCCAAACCACGGTCACCAGTTCAATGTCCAGCAATTACCTTCTGGTGTTCATTCTTTAGGATGTGAGCACTGGACCAGTGTGTGTGTTTGTGTGTGTGTGTGACTGCAGCGATCTTGTTGATTTCAATCAGCATAGTGAATGAACCTGGTTCAGCTGCTGAGCAGAACAAAAACACGGCATGGAGATGACTTGTTGATGCCACAATTCCCATCTCTGTTACGAAGCCACAGCATCTTTTTTTAAATTCCAGTATGGGTAAAGAAGGCTAGAGGCTAACGTTGAGCTAACAATTAGTCAGCACTAAACACATTTCAAGCATCTTTTTCATTTACCAACAACTTGGTTGTCATCTAGAATCTTCGGGTGCTGATCCTTAACTGGCAACAGCCCTCAAACTCACAGAATGGCAGTGAGATAGTGACTAGAGGGGCAGCCGCAGCAGCAGTAGCTCAACAGGTTGAGCGGGTTGTCCAGTAATCGGAAGGTTGCAGGTTCGATCCCGGCTCCGGGCAGAGAATTCTGCTGTTGTGTCCTTGGGCAAGACACTTAACCCACCTTGCCTGCTGGTGGTGGTCACAGGGACCGGTGGCGCCTGTGTGCAGCAGTGGGCAGTCGGCAGCAGGCGAAAGGTCTGTCAGTGCACCCCAGGGCAGCTGTGGCTGGATCGTTGCTCATCACCATCAGTGTGTGAATGTGTGTGTGAATGGATGAATGATACACTGTAGTGTAAAGTGCTTTGGAGTCCTTACTCTGAGAGGCGCAATACAAGTGCGGGTTATTTATAATTAATTTTGTGTGTTTGGAAAATGGCTTGCAGTACGCACATTTGATCACCGGATGTCAGTCTTACTTCAGTTCAATTTAGTTTATTTATTTAGCTCCAAAAATCACGACAAGAGTCGTCTAAAGGCACTTCACACAGTAAACATCCCATCCTTACATAATCGAAACAATAATGCCGTCTCACTAAAGATCCTGTCTTTTAGCTGTATTTGCTGTATCCTGTTATCAGGGTCAGATTTGCTGTACTTGTGTGTTTATAAAAATGAGTATGCACACACACACACACACACACACAGAGAGAGAGAGAGAGAGAGAGAGAGAGAGAGAGAGAGAGAGAGAGAAGGGGGATTATGGTTGCTGTTGAGTTGAATGCTGACATCTACTCTTATCTTCCTGAAGAGCCTCTCAGATGCTCCTCAAGAGGACCCTCTCCCCCTGGGCCAATCACAGCCAAGAGCAGGCCTCCTTCCTGAGTCAATTGCCCAATCAGGCAGAAGGACAACAGCTCCTCATCGGTCAATTACACAATTGTGCTGCATTTTTCTTTCTGTATTATTTTTATAGATTTTCTTTCTATTTTTGGAGAGGTTGTGGAAAGTATTTTAGTCTTGTTTTCTTCTTGGGAATCGTTTCAGAAAAATGCTAAAGATTACTGACAGGTGAGGTGAGATAAACTAGGTTGAGATTACAGATGGAGACGTTAACCATCTGAAAGAGTCCAAACTTCTTTTTTTTATTTTATTTTTTTATTTTTTGCATGAATGTTGTACTTTGGAAATGAGTCAGCAAAATGGGAGGAAAAAAACACCCTGTGCCTAAACTAATACAGATGTACATTTTCATGCTGGCAGTTGAAACTAAACTGTTTTATGGCGGGGAGCAAAAGGAGAACATGATGAGCTGACAGAGGAGCACAAATGGCGGGTTTAAATACAGGCAGATGACAAGAGAGGCAGGTGGGTAGGAGAACACGAGGCAGGTGGTTAAATTACCACTAACATGGAAGACGAGTGACTTTTTTAACTGAATGATTCTCACTATCTAGAACAGAGGTGCCCAATCTTGGTCCTGGAGGGTTGGTATCCAGTGGGTTTTGCTTTTATCGCTGCTTCAGCACACCTGATTTCAATCAGCAAATGATTAAAAGGCTTCTGCAGAGCTTGATGAGCTGCTGCACAGGTGATTCAACCTCTGAATCAAGTGTGTTGGACCAAAGAAAGCACAACACCTGCTGGATACTGGCCCTCCAGGACCAGGATTGGGCACCCCTGATCTAGAATGAATATGTCAAATATCTGACATGTTCATTCAAGAAGAATGTTCTCGTGGATAACTGGAATGTTGATTCCTACCAGGAACAATAGAATTATGGATATCTGGGATACATATCCAGTCTGTCTCATGAATTGTAAAAGGTCATTTTAGGATTTTAGGGATTCTGACATATGTCAAACTAAATTCCTACTAGGGCATTTATTATTTTATATATATCCTTAGTGATCATTTCTATAGTAACAACATAGATGTTGATGCCTTCATTTGAAATGTTGACTAATAAGAATACAGTTAGCTCTAGGATAGATTAAATTATAGCTATACGAAATAAGAATTACAGAGATGTCTGGCAGTTGATTAAATGTTAATATGGCTTAATATGGCACAACAGCATGATTCTCTGTCCAGAACCAGGATTGACCTGCAACCTTCGGATTACTGGAAAACTCGCAAAAGTTCATGAGCTACTGCTGCCCGGCTTTGTGCATGCTACCTCTCTGCCTGCTTTTACAGCACTCATAGGTGAGTGTGTGCAGCGCTGTGCCATCAAACTCTAAGTACATGCGTATGTATGTTCTTTTTGCTGTTTGTTCCAGCTCAGTGTAGGATTTGGGTGCGGGTACAGTCTGTGCCACTCACTCCAGTTCTCCCCAAGAAGGAGCCAGCTGCAATCGGCTCCAAGAGTCATTTTGTTTGTGACTGGTGTGGCTGTCAGAAAGCCTGACAAAGCTTCATTCCACCACGTTGTAGTAACACACATGTCCTGTAACAGTAACGGCAATGATGGGAAGAGTGATTAGTTAGATTATTTTGTTACCTGATAAAACTGCATACACTCAAATCTAGATATTCCCAACACTGGTCCTTGAGAAATTTGTGATTTCTGGGTTGTAAAATCAGTCTGACTGTATGGTTTAACAAGCTGTAGATTATTCATTAAAACTATCCGACACCAGTGTGCAGATCTACGATACCCTTGTTGGAAGCTCTCGGTGGTCCAGAGGAAAGGCAGCCAGGTTGGAGATGTCACAGGATGGATTAGCTCCTGGAATTTTAATGGTCATAGTTCCCTTTGAATTCAAATACCACTGGCCATAGGATGCTACCAGGGTCTGCTAGCAAGATGTTCCCCGTCTGATGAGTTGTTGTGTCTGATACCGCTTGCAAGTGTTGCAAAGAGGCTGTACGTTGTCCAGTCTTAGGCCTATTACTTTGACATCACACTTAATGAAATGTTTTGAGAGAGTCGTCCTGAAATGCCTATGAGAACAGGTTGTTTCCTTCCAAGACCCCTTCAGTTTGCATATAGGAAGGGTGTGAGTGTGGATGATGCACACAAATAAATAAATGAAAAAGACTGCTGCTCGCATGGGCCCCTTTGTGGCTGTGAGCCTCTGGGCCTGTGCCCAGTTTGCTCATATTATAATCCAGTCTTGGGTACACGATAGTAATCTGTACAAGATTGGGATGTTAGCACTATGGCTGCAACTAACGATTATTTTCATAATCGATTAATCTGTCAATTATTTTTTCGATTAATCGGTTTGATATTGTTTAGCTATTTAACCGATACAAGTGATGAATACATTTCAGTTAAGAAAAAGAAAAACATAAGAGAATTGTGCAGTTGACTGCAATCTATTTTATTGCACATGAACACAGTCAGCGGTGTAAAATGAGCTAAATAGTGCAAAATATCAGTCCAGAATACTTTTTTGGCATCAAAATATAAGAGGTAAATTCCATAAAAAATTATGTAGAATCTAGAATAGAGTTTGTAAGTGGTATGCATTGCTGGGGGGTGAGTGTCTTGTTCCCCATGTAGTTGTCCATCGTTGCTTGTTTTTTTTTCTGCATAAGAAACACAAATAGACTGAAATAAGTACACATATAAAATAAAGCAGCACACACACTACAACACTAAATCAATATTACATTATTTGAATTAATTAACAATATACAGTGATCATTTATTTTGACAAATGTGTTGTGAGGCGTTTCACAGCGTTAGACAGTAAAACAGCCTTTTAATAGTAAAAAAAATGACTTTCTGAATTTCTCCTGTATTTAAAAATTGAAAGCGTACAACTATGCCACATTATATTCACTTGGACACAGCTTGTCTGTATATTTTTCTCTGCGGAGTTGTCCTTTTTTGAATGAGGAACATAGTTATGGGTTTGTGCCGTTTTTCTCTTAACGAGAACATTCTTATAAACAAACGTGCTAAATTTGGCAAGCGCATGATACACAACACAGAGGAGATTCACGATTGCATCTAGTCAATCAGAAGTAGAACACCGTAGACTGACACGGAAAAAACATGTTTAACATCCACTATAACGAACTCAGCTCCCAAATTTGATCTGCGTTAGCTTGTTTATTTTCTGTTACTTACCGGATTTACCGAACTTTCCTCTGCTGCATCAGCCCCCACATGTTTTCTTCTCAAATGTTCACTTAGGGACGTCGTGCTTCCGTGCCATGCTAGATGGTTTTTGCATATTTTGCAGGTCACCCGTCTTTTCATGGCATCTAGAGTGAAGTGCTCCCATACTCGTGAGGTTTTTGTCCGGGGTTTCTCTTCAGTTTTGCGCTTCTATTTTTTCTTCCGTATTTCTTCTTGTTCCGCCATCTCTCACAGCAAGATGAGCGTCAGTAACATGTTACGTCGTGAAAACCGAGGGCACTTATTGGCTCGTTTCTTCTTCTACGGCTCCACTGGTAGACCAGTGGCTCATTACTGCCACACACAGGCAGCAAATTTAACAGATTGCAACCGATGTCAGATTGTGGTAAAAAAAAATAGACTTTATGCGGTAAAATATGATTATTAAACAACTAATCGATGACTAAAAAAGTTGTTAACTATTTTAATAATCGATTAAATCGATTAGTTGTTTCAGCTGTAGTTAGCACACAAGTTTAAGCTATGTAATGATGTGTTAATTACATTTAATTAAGGACCGTAAGACATTAAAAATTCATATCGAGTATGAATTCCATCTTATGGACACTGGGTTATTTAAATCAGAAGATTGGATCTTTTTATTGCAGGGATTTAGATAACACTTTGTAATAACTTAGAGACAAGAGAGAGAGACCTTCAAATGTTTAAGGAAATTTATTACTAAATAATTTTAAACAATTTAACAAGACTAACTCTCTAATGATGGATGTTCTGTTTGAATGAAGTGTGAGGTGAATGGTGTGTGTGTGAATCAGTGTCAAATTCAGAACCCTCGTATCCGGAGAAACAAAGTCGGAGTGGGAGATGATGTTGTGCTCCTAACTGATCAGAGTCTGAGACTCGTGGTCATAAACACATGAGACGCCATTTATGTTGCATCCACATACCCTCAGTGAGACCTCCACGATGGATCCAAAATGCCAGGTCCTCGGACCTTCCTTCCAGTACTGGAGCCAATGGTACAATGTCACAGCACGAGAAACTGGTCCTTGGATTGTCTCTAGGTAAAAAGCGACAGGTGTTTCACAGCGTCAAAAAAGGGCCCTTCTTGGGTCGGCGAGTTCAGCTTTTATTCTGAAAGGTAACGTTGCTTGGTTGATAACAAAACAACAGAATTTTCCCAGCTTGAATGGTTCTCAGCTTAAAAAGTGAAGTTCGGATGGCCGGTCCGATTACTCCACTTAGCATGCGGTGAACTCCATGGGATCTTGAGAACGAGATCTTGAGAACTGAACTTAAGATGGCGTTGGAACTGTTTTATTAATCTGAATGTTTTTGATTCTGGACGAATCAAAGCTGACAGATTTATAAACACCACAGAGACTCTGCCATGCTTCAGACTAGGAAGGTTCCAGTGTTGGGAGTAATGCAGTACAAACGTAATTAATTACTGTAATGCATTGCTTTTTACTGTAATGTGGTAATGTAAGGCATTACAGGGAAAGAAAATGGTAATATTTACTCGGTACAATTGTCAGTAACGCGGTAATTACAATGCATTTTTAAACCCAGAATCAAGATGTGTTCCTTAAAAATTCAAATAGCGGGAAACCTGAAGAAAGATCCAGTATCTGTGTATATTATGCCATTTATGGACTCAGCTTTGCGGGCAGAGAGGACGCAGCGGTAACGGCTCAACTACTCCAGCTGCATCCTGCACGCGGCCGCTGCAACATTCACAAAATCGCTCCACTAAAACAAAATAATTCACTTGCGATCGTTCATATCAGCGCATGTTCTCTGGTATTTTGTGCTTTTCTGACATGCTTTGCCTCAACTGAGTTCATAATCTGTGCCCCGGTGATTTCAACTCATTACTGCTGGAGCGCCGCGCATGTGAAGATCCTTTTGGCTGATAGTTAGAAAGTAGGAAGTCTAGGAAACAGTTTTTTCTGGAAGACGGTGAAAACATGCAGCATGCAGGAAGGTTAGAGAGAGAAAGGGCAGGAAATTATTCAAATAAAATCAAGAATAAAAGAAAAAAGTAGGTAGATTTATCCCCAATACACATTTTTACCAGTGAAAAGCAATAATTTATAAGCATTTAATATTTATACATGTGATAGAATCAGATCACCCCAGAAGTCAGTGCCACATCCAGGGCCGTATCAAGGCATTTGGGGACCAAGGCAATTATAGGCTTGGAGCCCCCACCACCTCACTCCCTGATCAGTTAATATAAGATGGCAGCGTGCTGAGAGTACAGATTGTTGTTGCTTTTATTTAATAAACAATCATTTTAAAGCACTGTTATCATATCTGACTGTTTTTAACAGCAATCCTAGCTCAGACACCACATCACTTTCCACATATATGTCATGAGCTCACTGAGCGTCAGATTACCAGATTCATATTGAAGTTGTTTTGGTGAAAGTAACTTAAAGTAATGCAAAAGTAGTGTAATGCCTTACAATTTAAAATCAGTAATATTGTAATGTAATGAATTACTTTAAAATGAGGGTAACAAGTAATAAATAATGCATTACAGTTTTGAAGTAACTTGCCCAACACTGGAAGGTTCTGATTGGATCAGTACAGCAATGTGTCATGTGATTGTTTTCCTTACGTGTGTCAGTGTGTCTAGTGAACTAGAATAAATCATATTACTTATTAAAACATATTAATCATAACATTGTGATTTCACAGATCGTTCACATTGTATTATTGACTAACAGTTGTTTTGATTAGCTTTATTGAAAATAGAGTTCTTTGATTTAATAAAAAGAGTCTCTTCATCTTCTGTCTTCATTGCTGGAAAGTAAACAGTTTAGAAGCGAATGCATGACCTTGAGGCTGTTTCATGCACTCTGGCGCTGTGTCAGAGGCAACTGTGGAAAAGGTTAAATAACCTTGGAGGAATAGCTCCTTCATCATGTTACAGGTAGCATCGTTAACTCACCTGCTGCTCCCCGCTGCTTCTCCTCAATCTCTCTGCTTTGGCCGATGGTTTCTCCCTCTGGTTTGTTTCTGCTCTCTGGGGTGTGCAGCAAACTCATAACTCTATGGTTTTGGTCCATCAGAAGTAGAATTATAAACATTTAAAGTTTCCTCTGCATCAGACCCAGCATTAGCATCCATATGTTTCTCTGGATTAAGTTAACAGGACTCCATCAGCTGATGTCATTTGGTTTGGCAAAAAATATATATCTTTCTCACAAAAATGACTCTAAAAGCCTAAACAATATATGTACGTGTAAACATTTTTTAAAAACGAGTTTCTATTTTGGTTCAAATTGGTTCATGGGAATTTCAAACCTGCAATTTGCTCTTTAACCCGCCTTGCCTGCTGGTGGTGGTCAGAGTGCTCAGCAGCCTCGCTTCTGTCAGTTTGCCCCACACATAGGGCAGCTGTGGCTACATCATAGTTCATCACCACCAGTGTGTGAATGTGTGTATGAATGGATGAATGATACACTGTAGTATATAGTGCTTTGGAGTCCTCTGACTCATGCATCATATTTTCTCCCACAGAGGTAAACTGGCAACATGCCCTACACAGATCAGGATGTTCTCTGCAAAAATATAGTTTTTTCCCTGTTGCCTTTCAGGGCTTCCTTAGATGTCTTAAAAAGAGAGCAACACATTTTGGTTTGGATTTGACTCAAACCAGTGAACCCATTGAACCTGTATTCTATTTTCCCAAACCGAATCAATTCAGGAAGAGTTCTACCACGCATAAGACAGGAATTATTTCTCATTTTTAAACAGAAACCTTCCTAAATGATTGACATATTCCTTTTAAAATATTTTTATTCAACGCTAATGTCAACAAGCATCTTGTTGCTTGATGTTTAATTAATTAAAATGTTGATAAACAAAAAAAGACCAAAAGTGAGATAATGTCTGGGAATGTTGTGTTTGTGCTGCTGTTTGGTGAGGTGTTGTAGGGAGTTCCAACAATGGATTTGATATTAGTTACCATTGGGGTCTGAGGAAGATGAATGGAAATGCATTACTGCCGTGTTTATTAATGGTTTGGAACAAAAGAGCTGAGAAGTTGCCGTGCAGCATAAATTCCTTTTATTCATCTCCTCAGCACGGATTTTCACTTAAATTTTTCCTCCTTAATGGTCATGTCTTAAAGGGCCAGCCTGCAGTTCTGTCTTTGTTTAAACCCTAGAATGAAAATAGAAAAGTAATAAATAATAAAGAAGAATGTTAGCCCTGGCAGGTTGGAACAAGCCTGAAGTCTTAGTGCAAGTAGAGAGATTGACACGTAACAAAAGGGACAAAAGTCTTGGTCAAAACTCAGACGTTGGACAGAAATTAAAAGAATATTATCCCTTTGAATCATATTTAGTGTTTGTATTCTTCCTCCAACTTTCCAGACTTGTTTCGTTTTGGTGCAACACTTCGTCGTCTGCATCTCAGCTTATCAAGCAGCATATTTGTGTTATTATCTCCCTCCCATTTTCCTCCACTCTTCCCTCCATCAAACACCACTTTTTCACCCCTTTTTATTCTAACCAGCAAAGCTCTTCAGCTCTACTCTTCCTTTTTCTTATCTTAGATTCTTCTTGAGATTTGTCTTTGTCATGAAGAGTGGGTCTGCCTTATCTTTCTTCTCCTTTATCACTTTATTCTTCTCACTCAGTAACAGTAAAGCTTTTCTTGCGTTTTGTTCCTTTCTGTGGCAAACAAAATAAAACTCATTGTGGCTCCAGCTCTTTTTTGAGCGGTCTTTGACTTTAGCTGTTATTAACACCGTCCATTTGTAATTTCTGAAGTACCTTATTACTTTTCTCTCAGTAATTTACTTCACCTGTCTTGCAGTTTTGAAATACTGACGTAAGTCAGTATCAACACAGTTGTTTTAAAGGAGACAACTCACTTTTTAATCCCTGAATACAGTGTGTTTCACATTTTAAGCATCTAAGTCTGCAAAAAGCCTTATATTATTCACTAGAGGTGCTATTTAGATATGTTATTATAACGTTTTGGTCGTATTTGTCCACCTGCACAGTTTTTAAATTTGTCTAATACATCTTCTGACTATGTTGTCACGATAACTGCCAGAAATGGTCATGACATCTGGCACAGAGCCGATCCGTCATTTTTTCTTCTCGCTAAGATTTTTGTAGTCCAATTGGAAGATTGCAGAATGTCTGGTTAGTTTAGCCACACAGAGCTCACAACTGTTCCTTGTTTTAAGGAATGGTGGTGTGGCAGTAGCTGCTGTGTACTGCTAAAAAACACAGAAGAAGAAAGGTGTGTGTGTGTGTGTCCCAGGCTGGTGGCTTGTACCGAGGACCTCGTCTAAAAGGAGTCATTTACTTCTGAATGTGGCCGTAACAGACCCAGCAGCAAAACAGTAAACTTTATATCTCTTTAAAATGTGTATTCATTAGGTTATTAGCATCCAACCTGCTAAAGCTAGCACAATATGCTAGTAAAGTTAGCACCCAGCTTAATGTGGATTCGGCCGATTTTTGTGATCAACGCCTTTTTTACACCAGATGATAACCTTCCACTCATTGTTTTATAAATCTTATTTTTACAGACAGTGCTTAGTTCCTGCAGCTGATTAGTTCAGTATGTTTGCTGTCAGGGGATAAGGGGCACAGGTGTGTGGTTGCCATAGAAACCGTACAGTCACAGGTAGCAGCTTTAGCAATTTTACTCATCTTGCTTCTATTTCCCTTTTTTATATATTCCATAAATTCAAATGCTGTGTTTGATTGTTTGCTGCAAGTATCTAAAGTCATTTTTTAGATTGCATTTGATTATTTTTTATATTTTTAAAGAGAAAACTGTCCTAAGTTTGCTCAAGTGTCGTCCAAAACATTTGTTTGTTCTGTTGAGCTTGATTCAAACAGAGAACATGAGTTTCATCCATGTTGTTAGAGAAGTCCTCGGAGACGTTCTTCGATCCCTCTGACTTCTGAGGCTTTAAGCAAAAACTCTCCAAAGTTACCACAGGAATAATTGGCTTGTCTCGTCACTTTTAAAGAGAATTCTCGGAGTCTGGTCGTCCACTAATGAGGGAGCTGATGATGATATAAGACCCGGGCACACCACAGCTCGTGTTTTAAAGTTCAGCTGCGAGAAACACTGAGACTTCGGGACATTTTTTAAAATTTCATTTTTGTCACAGAAATACATCATACACATATGATTTTATAAAGTGGGCAGGTTGTAAATCTATGCAATCATAGATTAATTTGGCGTTTGTTGTTTCAGGAAGCAGAACGAGTTGATGCTTTGTGATTGTTAGGGTGCTGAGGGACAAAAGATGGGAATCTGAGTAGATAATGAGCTGCTGCTCAAAGCTGCAGGGCAGCAAATAACAAATCACACACACACACACACACACACACACACACACACACACACACACACACACACAGACCAATCACCTGTTTAGCAGAACATAAAGGACAAACATTAAGATGTATGTTTGCAACAATACACACATGTCATCAACCTTTATTATACCTGACAACAGACAGCAAGAATTTTGATGTTTCCCTTTAAAATATTTGGATAATCTGTTTACCTGGTCAACCTTTACTCTGATTACTAGTGACAAAAAACTCTAAAACCCAGAGTGGAGCTTTACTTTCCTTGTGAATTTTAGTTAATAAAAAGCGGGGATGGTCGATATTATCGTTCTACTATTGATGTCGGTGGATCTTGTCATTAAAATGTAATGATGGAAAATATCTAGATCAGTTTTCAGGCTTTTAGTGACCCAACCTTTGCATACCATACACATCTTATACATTAAACTCTTTGGCTATTTTGTTTGTTTTTGACTGAAAAAAATCAAAAAGTGTTTATATTCCTATAAATATTGAAAATGGACATAAATCTGTTCAAAAACATTACATGCATGCATGAATTATCAAAAATATTTTTTATGTTTTAAATTTATTCCTCCAGTAAAACAACAGAGATTATTTGACTTAGTTTGGAAGTCAACAATAATGTTATTATTATTCTTTACTGTCAAACTATAGTCCAAACAACAGATGCTTAAAGGTGCCAACACATAAACATTCAGACAACTTTATTATTTTTCTGTTCACAAGTCCGTCGTACTTTTTCTGTTTCAATTACCAGCCTAATTGAAATAAAACATGAAAATCTTGTATCCAAATATTTGGATCCAACAAATACTTTTGTAGACAAAAATGGCCCAAAAATTAGTTTTAATTCCCAGAGAAAGCAGTGGGCTTTAGGCAGTGTGGAGTAATGATATTTAAGTATAACAGCGTTAGGTAATGGAGTAATATAGTTAATTACTTTTCTCATTGTTGCAACGCCGTTACCGTTACTGGGGATGTAAAGTTGTGCAGCATTCACGGTGGTTTAATGAAGCACTGTCAGGTTTTCTGACAGCCACACCAGTGATGGGTCAGTCGCTCACGAAGCAGCTTTTAGAGCCATTCGGAGCCAGCTCCTTCTTGGAGGAGCCAGAGTGTGACACAGTCGCCCCCATCCTATCCTGAGCCAGCAAAAAAAGGCAAAAATGAAAATACACCTGTGTGGCGCGTGCTAAATGCCTGGGACAATTATTATATTAACTCAATTTGCCTTTTAAATATATGTGAAGACAAATCTGTGTAAGAAGAGGAAAAAAAATAAACAGCACTTTAGAAAGGTGAAGAAATTAGTGAAAGGACATCCAAGGAGAGAGCAAGGCTTATGGCAAGCAATTTTTACATTTAGTTAACAATTGGAACTCTTTGTAATTCCTAATTGATATAGCAATAATTTAATTAATCTTAGATTTGTATTCATGACTCAAATCTAACATCTGTTGATGATAAATATAAAAGAATATTCACATGATTTAGCTCCTTAATTGAAATACTTTGTTTGCAGGACATTCGAAGAGGACCTGGCTGCAGCAAAATGGTGACTTGAGCATACCTCTAGTCACCATTGCCTTACCGAAAGTGCTTGTTAGAACTTGGAAGTCACGTGACCTAGCAGATGATGATTGTTTCTTTTATTTTCAAATTTACGGAGCAAAAACACTTTGAAACATTGATGTAATTACCCTCAAAGGAAACAAGAAACAGATTATTAAGGGGTTTACAGTAAGTTGATGAATATAATGGAATAAAAATGGTCAATGTTTTGATCATGTTCTAACATGAACATGAAAACTAACATTAATTTGTATTTGTTTGTTTTTAAACATCCAAGATGTAAAATTGTACAACCCTAGTTTACCTGCTACTGGTACTAGTCTGTTAATTACAGCAACACAGAGCTATAGTTTCTACAACATATCATACAATTGTGATAAATATGTTGTACAATATCAAAAGCAATATCGTTAGAACAGTGAAAAAATCCCGTTATGTCACTTTATTTTGATATTGCATAGGTGACTGACAGCCATAGTTAGACCACAGGTTAACATCGACCAGTGCCATATTAATGGGTATGTTAGTCTCTTTATGGAAACTTGTTTCCTAATTTTTTTTTTTCAGTTTTTATTTCAGGTCAGACTATTACCTGTTTATGTCTTTAACTCGAATTACAATCTTATTCTTTCTGTGGATGTGCTGCCCTAACATGAGGATTACTCCACTGTGGGATTAATAATCTAATGTCTCGTATATAAAATTTTAAAGCCTAATTAATAACACACATTAACTGGATTTATCCAATGAGAATCAAACAGTGAGTAATGGCATTTACTAAACACATGTTCCTTATTTTCCGGACTATAAGTCACACTTTTTTTCATAGTCTGGCTGGTCCTGCGACTAATAAACCAAAGTGACTTATTTACCAAATTATGTATACCGCGCTGCTGCAGACCGGCTCCAGACCAGGAATAAGCTCCTCTGCCCCACCACCACCTGCTGGAGCCTGTGGCAAGCTGCTGTGGGCCGGACGGCTCCGACACAGGAATGAGCTCCCCTGTCCGTTTGGGAGGGTTTCAAACACTGCCATCACCCGCTGCAAACTGTGGCGGGGTGCTGCAGGCCGGCTACGGCCCAGGAATGAGCTCTTCCCGCCCACTGGGAGGGTTTGAAACACCGTCATCCTCTGCTGGAGGCCGTGGTGCGCTGCTGCACCCTGGTTTTTTATTCTGTTATTGTTACCAGTACTTGTCTTGCAATGTGAAATGCTTGGTCTCAGATTTTGTAAGAAAAATAATAAAATTTCCTCCAAAATGCAACTTATAGTCCAGTGCGACTTATATATGTTTTTTTCTTCTTCATTATACATTTTATGGCTGATGCGACTTATACTCCGGAGCGAGTTATACTCTGGAAAATACGGTACATCTTTATGTGTCAGGCTTCCTGCTTTTTGGCCTGGGAGGTTATCTGGCTTACCGGAAAATTAACGAGCTGTTGAGGATTGGCTCAATCCCGGAGCTCAGAGATGGATTACACCGCGCTGTGAATGCACAGACTCATATAATTGTCGAGATGAGTCGTAAGCTTGGAACTTTGCCTGAGATTCAGAGTCTGGCACAGAAGGTGGATTCCATCATGGAGCAAGTTGACGAATCAGCACGGATTGGGATAGATTAATTTACGCTGTTATTGGATTAAGAGGGGTTGAGGACCAACAGAACTTTAAGACAGAGAGGAAATTATCTTTGTCTGGTCCCTAAACAATTTCTTATCTGAATCTGGTGCCCTTAAGCCTGTGAGGCTGAAGCGAAGAAAGAAATGTGGAATGCTGCCGTCGCCATGGCAACTCTGTCTCCCTATCCCAGCCTGGGCGGGACTGCGACCGAAGGCTGTTGAATCATTCCAGGAGTCATTGTGCTCTCTAAAACCCAACGACCTCCTCCTCCTGTCCAGACTGAGGTGACGAGCGCTGCTTATCATGGCTGCATGAACTGAAGTGAGGAGAGTCCCAACCCTACCGCCCCACATAGTGGACACTTATGTTGTGTTATGTCTGAAGTCTGTTGCATTTCTGTCTGAGGTGTTTTTTGCATAGCAAAGCTGTCCTCCCTGTGGAGGGTAAATCTGAAGTGCCTTTGTTTCCTCCACCTGACCCAATCCTCATGTAAACCCCCCTGATCTCTATTAAGATCGTGTTGCGAATGACCACAGTCACCAATTCTTGTCATGTGTCTATGCCTATGTATGTATGTATGTCTGATCTCAGAATTGTGTGTACTGAAACTCTAATTTCCCTCTGGGATTAATGGTATGTTTGAATTGAATTGTAATGTTCAATCCAAGTGTTTACAGTATTTCAGTGTGTTTATAATGTAGTCTCGTTAAAATGTAACAAACCGATTATCTAAACGATGCTGTAGAACAGAGGATGGAGTACTGGTCCTAGGGAACAGCTATCCAGCGTGTTTTAGTTGTTTCCATGCTTTAACACACCTGATATTAATTAGGAGGCTTCTACATAGCTTGATGACACTGAGCAGGTGATACAACCATTGAAATAAGTGTGCAGGGTGGGCAGCCCTTGAGGATCAGCGCTGCCCACCCGGCTGTAAAAGCTGTTGAACATAATGGTTACGTTCTCTACAGAACACCATGAGGTTCACAACAGAGCAGAGTTCATTGGGTCTGCTGTAGCACAGAAAGGTTCAGGAGATCCTTTCAGCCAGTAGCCATCACATTTGGACGTCATTACCTGTGCATCAATTGTTAGTTCTCTTTAAAAAAACAAACCCAGCTACAACTCTGATATTACCTAGTGGGATTAAACATTTATTCATTACAACATTATAGTAGCAACATTAGGAACTTGATAGGAGTCACTTTGCTATAAACTTTATTTATATCACTAAATCCTTAAAAGTAGAAATAAACAAGAACAATGGTGATGAAGATGAAAGACCTGAAAACAGATACCCATGGCTTCATGAGCTCAGCTTGCAGCCTCGTCACTCCTTCATCCTCCAGGATGGTCACCAGCATCTGAAAAACAGATAAAAGATCCATTCTTCTGAGTTAATTCTTTAGTGCCTGGTTGTTATGGCTGCACCAGGACACCAGTTGTTCAACCTCCATTCTGAAAGAGGACTCATCCCCGCCTGAGATGAGTCCGATGACGATGGTCTCACTCAGAGATCTACTCGCTTTGGAGCCGGACCACCTACCCCGGGAAACGGGAACAGGCTCGACCAGCCTGCCTGCTATTCTCAGGCAGGAGACAGGAGAAGGTGGGGACCCACTCAGTTCTTATGCAGCCCCACTAACATGTTTGACCAAACCGTTAAATAACACAGCATTTCTCCCATCCAACCAACAAAATAAAGTACAGAAATATAATTGTTTGAATGCTGTAAAGCAGGGGTTCCTAAACTTATTTAGCCGCGCACCCCCTTCTATGTCCCGACCATGTCGATGCACCCCCCAGCCCCTATATATTAGGGGTTGTATGAACTAGTCGACTAGTCGACTTCACTGCTCTGTAGTGACTTTTTATGCCTGTCATCGACTAGTCGCTGTCACGTGATAATGAGCGAGACAGCAGGTGACGAGTTCCTGTGCGTCGGGAGGCGGAGGCGACGCGCTGTGCCAGAGAGTCAGTACTGACACCCGCGGTAAAACGGACATTTAACCAAATTGTGACGTTTACCCTCTTGCAATTTAACCTTCCCCTCACCCCCATCCTAACTTTAACCAGCTTGCACATGCAAAGCTCTGATCGTTGACGCGCTCCAGACATCTGCGTCCTGAGCCCAGCCACAGTAATGTTATCAAATTAGGTGTCGCCACCTCAACAACAAATTTAACACGCGATCGTTCATGTCGCCACATTTCCTTTTATCTTTTCTGTCTTTTATTTGTGCCTGATGCTTTTCGCTGCTGTAGAGCGGGGCGTATCACCTGTTTTGTCCTCCGGTGATGCACCTAACTGATGTGGCCGGCGAGCAGTGCGCACTCTGCTGTTTTTGCGGTCGGTAGATCTTTTAGAACTGCAGTTCAAAGGTAACTCATAAGGTGAATATATATGAACCCAGGTAGCAGTTTTTCTTTAGGATTGAGAGGAGATGCAGGAAGATAATAAACAGAGACAGGACAGAAAAATAGTCAAATAAAAACAAGTTAGTTTTTGTACCTGGTGGTTGCAACAAACAGACACCATTGAAGGTAATCAGAAGTGACAAACAGAAAATGAAATAATTATTTTAATGTTTAGAGCAGCAGGAACTCTGAGAGGCTGCGGGCGCATCAGTGAGTTTGCGGCCACTGCGCAGGGGGAGAGAGCTGAAGCGGAGCAATATAAATGCAGAAACTACCGCTGTTAAAAGAGATGTGTTTAACTTTGAAAATATGGGCACAATTTTAATTGTCAAAAACTCCAGCGAACCAACCGACCGAACACCCCCCGCGCCGTCATCAACAACTAGTCAAAGTCGACTCGATTTTCATTACTTGACTGTCGACTTTAAAAAAAATTAAGTCATGCAGCCCCTATATATCTCAGACGTCAAGCTAAACAGTCACTCGACAGACAGTGTTAAATTGATATGATTGACCTTTTTCTCCATCACTTTCATTTTTTAAATAGTAATTAATAAACATTCAATACCGTTACAATTTCCTTTGATTTAATTTTAAATAAATATTTAGAGTGCCCAGGTAGCACATAAAAAATGCAATTTAACGGTTTTCTTAAAGTAGGAATGTTTAACCTGTGCGGCCAGAGCTCTCTCCTTCCTTCTGTTCTGCGTAAACCTGAGCTGATCACCTACTTGTGCGTAATCAAAAGTCTATAGGGGAAAAGCTATAGCCATGAGGTTCACTTTTGTCTCAGACCGATTTATTGCTGTTTTATGGTGTGGCTGAATCTGCGATCCGCTGCCACACGGACTGGAATAACAAATGCTGCGATAACATGAGATGTGGTCGGGTTCATGAGGAGTCACTGACTGGAGCGGACTCGAATTTCATACGTCATCCCAAAATAGAAGCTAATATCTTAATTTGACCTTGAATGAAAAATGTTGTTATAAAACCTCTTAAAAGTTTTTTATCACGGAGCAGGCAGCGCTCATTTCTGCCTTCAGTCTGACGGCGCGGCGCAGCGCAGCGCAATGCCAGAGTTTGCGCAGCGTGCGCTTGTTGAATCTGTGTGTGTATGTGTGTGTGTGTGTGTGTGTGCGGCGCCGCTCCATGAGCCGCTACTGTCACCGCGTCCCATTATTGGAGCTATTTAAACCAATTTTGTAAAATTACTTATGCCCAGCCCAGATGTGCTCACATGTGCACCCGTGAGCCGTGGTTCCGCTGGAACGCGTCTGACCTCTGACAGACGCACTCTGGACTTCAGATCTTCAGCGCACTGTTAATAGCCTGACATGTTTAGAATGCTGTCCCACAGTCAGTGTGCCAATATAATAATATAATAATGCTAAAATGCTCAGATGGGAATCATTTCTTGATTTATTTTGTTACATCCACAATGTTCTGTGTGTGAGGTTTACAATGTCAGAACACCTGCATGAGACAGGGTGTTAATTACAATCTGCCAGAATGACTCATCACCTTCAGATTCCTCCAACACTGTTAAAAATGATCAAATACGGAACATATCTTGCTATTGACAGCGTGCACAGGCCAGAGCGCTGAAGCTCAGCGCATTATTATTATGAAGCTAGGGCACATGCGGAGGACACACACACACACAATTTACTTGTTTTCTATTATATTTATTGTGCCCACTTACTTATTCTTAGGCCCACACACAACTGAGTTTCTGGCTACGCTAATGATGATATATGACAGACCATGGACGTCACTAGGATTGAGATATGGGGGGGCTTAGCCCCAGGAGCTTGCCCTTGAACATTTTTTGTCACGCCCTGCAAAAACTTTGTCAATTAATTCATTATATGAAGAACATTTAACAAAACCTATTATTTTATCACTTTCATTTCCTTTCCTACCTTTGTGCATTTTCTCTCTTCTTTTAATAAAAAATAACACTTAACCCTTACCTCACATTAGAGCATTTTTTTGTGCTGACACGTGTATTTTTGTGAATAACTTTGGCTGTGTTAATGCAATTTATCTAATTTTTATGGAGGATGTGTATTTTGGAAGGAATTACAAAAAAAAGTTTGAAAAAATATTCAACCTACTTTATTAAAACGTGGAAATCATTTTGTACAGTTAAGCACATTGAAGCATTTTTTTGTGCCATTGACTTTCATGTAAATCATATATTTTGAATTAGCATAAATATTGGCATAATTTTAAAAAATTATGATTGTGCCCATGTTTACAGTCTCATCACAAATGTAAGAAGCAGTTTTTACCGTTTTTCACTACATGGCATACTTTCTCCATATATAGCAGGGCAATGGCTGACCCAGCATTTGAACTGAATGATTTAGCTGTATTTCTTTACCTCTGACTGCCCATT
>SSNQ01034178.1:10197-32762 GCA_006942095.1 Nothobranchius kuhntae
ACCAAAAAGGAAAGAGCTAAATAATCAATAGCTCATAACTGGCAACATCAATTCCTAAATCAACGGAAATCATAAATGTGTTATAATAAATGAATCAATGGTAATCAGCGTATTGTAAATATTTATGTAAATAAACATATTCCTTAAAGAATAACAAATAAAACAGAAGATAAAACACAAGAAGTTATTCAGTGTCTGTAATCAAACCTATATGTGAATGTACCACATAAGGAATCAGTGATTAGTTTTGTAAAGTTGAATCACAATTGAACTTAAAGCAGTTAAAATTATATAAAAATATAGAAAACCCCCAAAGGATCTAAGATTTAAAAAATAAAAGAAAATGGAATTTGGATTAACACCACAGTTAGCAGGATTACTCGCCATTAATTGTTATTGACTTAGTCATCACAGAACTTCAGGAACCCACAGCATGACCATCTCAAGTCACCCAAGTCTGCACGTCATATTTAGACAGGAAATATAAGCATGCACACACATACAAACACAAACAGAACTTGTGTAATCTGAAACATGAGGTGAGTCATCCACCTCAGGGCTAGAGGTCACCGGCGCCAACTGTAGTGTAGGATCAGTGATGTCATCAGCCCCCCTTTCGGCAGGTGGCATCCCCACCGCGGGGCACTGGGCTTCTGTTGGAGTAACAGCACCACCAATAACCCTCCCGTTGGCAGGTGGTGTTCCCACTGCAGGGTTCAGAGTCTCAGGTGGAGTGCCACTGCAACCGTCAACTCCCCCTATGGTAGGTGGTGTCCCCACCGCAGGGTGAAGTGATTCTGCTGCAGGGACGACGCAGACTCTATGGTCGTCACTGACCTTAGAGATACTAAATCAACTGGTCACTCTGGCGGCGCTGTTGTAGTCAACAACACCTAAGGAGGGAATGAGGTCCTCGTGGAGCACCATGGGCAGCGGTTGAGTCAACCCGGGTCCGGATCCTCTATTCATCGAATGAAATGACAGGTTCAAAGTGATGAAGCAGGTCCTCCCCCAACAGGAAGGGAAAAGCTTCTATGTCAGACACAAACACTGGATGACTCGCGGACATGCTACCCACTGAAATTTTAAGGGACACCACAGACGACAAGGTCATTTGGCCTGGAGAGTAAAGACTGACATCCACGGAGCAGGGCGTGAGTTTTAAGACACGACCCTGTCCAGCCGCAGTCGAGCGGATTCGCTCCCAAAGAAAACGGGACATGATGGTAAAGTCTGAACTGGAGTCAAAGATGCCCTCACAGTCAAGCGACCCTTCAAGGGTCACCGGAACGTGAGGTTTCTCATTGGGACCCTCACAGACGATATCACAGAGAAACCTTAGTGGAGGTTTGTCTGGCGAGTAAGGATTACTGGATTTGGTGGCAGGTGCTTTGGATGCTAGAGGGCAAGCGCTAACAGAAGCGACCACACCAGACCTTGCTGAGGTCACAGGTGTCACCGGACATGCCGTTGTGGCATGTTTCATCTCTGTGGGACCCGCCGCTATGACTGAGTCACGCGCAGGTTCAGTAGGTGCAGGAAATTTAATTGCATCCAGTTGTTTACTTGCTCTAGGCACTGACAGAGTGAGTTTAGGGGACCAGATTCGTTAGACAATAGATCTGGGTGTCGTCTGCCTAACTGTTGTAGGCAATGTTGTTATTGTTTATGACCTGGTCCAGTTTGAGCATGTAAAGATTGAAAAGAATTGGTCCAAGTATCGAGCCTTGGGATACACCACATTTCAGGGCGATTTGTTTGATTTGTGTTCACCAATGGAAATGACATAATTCCTGTCTGCGAGGTATGATCGGAACCATCTATGGACTGTGCCTGAAAGTCACACACAGTTCATTATTCTTGGCAACAATCTGGTAGATTAAAAGGAACGTTTCGTACGTCTGTCATAACGGCTATCTGGTCTCTCATTCAGCTGTATCACTCACTAGGGCTGCAGCTATCGAATATTTTTGTAATCGAGTACTCTGTCGAATCTTTTATCAATTAATCGAGTACTCTAATAAATTACCCTTTTGTGTTTGTAAACCATTATATCAAATAGCATGTTATAAAATATTAAAGGCCTCTTAAAATGAGCAAGGAATTGCCAGGTATTCTTCAAGTTTTATTCAAAATTAGTTTTCAAAACTTCAGCACTTCAACTTTACTTCACAGTACACAAATGCCTGTGCAAAAAAAAAGTATATAACCTGAGCCGATTTTATCCTCATGCGAGAATCTACTAGCCTGGCAAGCGACAAAAACTTGGAGGATAACTGTTAAGTAGCGCTGTGAGCGGCTGTGACCCAAACAGCACAAGAACCGCTCACGGCGCATGCGCAAACATGGCTCGCCAGCTAGTTCCCTACACGCGTCCGTTTTAATTTCTATACTTTTTTCTCACACAATAACAAGGATTGTTGGAAAAACATGTTTGCCGTGGTTCTATCAAATTATATTGATCACAAAACATTTATTTACTTTCTTTCGTTTTCCTCCGCCACTCATAAATACCTGTGTCCTCCTGCAGCAATCCCGAGGGGCAACAGACATCAACAACAACAACACAATAAAAAGTCTGACGTGTTGTAAAAACTGCTATTTTTAGCACATTTTTAGGTCCTACGTGTTGCTACCAGATGCACAGTGTGAGCTGAAACTGAGCGCTACAAATGAAAAAGTCGCCCAGTGTCCGCAGAATATATAGCGGACCTCCGAGTCTGCATGCAGAAGTGATATTTACATGTGGATGTTTCCTGGTCAGGTGCTGCAGCATCGACGATGTGGTGTTGTGGTAGGCTAAATCAATTTTACAGTATTTACACTGGACTACGTTTTCTGCCTTACGAAATGAAAAATGGTCCCACACCATTGGCGGTTTTCAACAGGGGCCTGGGCCCCTATAGAACCGGCCCTGGCCCCTGTTATGGCCCCTGTGATGAAGAAATCGGATTTGTTTTTTTCCTGCGCTGCCTCGGAGACGGGAGCTAATGTGCTGCAGCGTTTCACACGGAGCCTTTAGAGCGCAGCACACTGTGGACAGAACTGTTTACCCGGTGGATTTTTGAATAAAAGATTAAAAATAGTTTAAATGGGACCCGAAGAAATTCTTGAGCACGACTAACGGAAAAGACGCTAAGAGACAAAGGTAAGCAATACAGTTTATTTTCCTGACATCAGTGTTTTGATCGCAGTCGCGCGTTTCTGTCATTTACTTTTAAGTTCCTAACTGAGTCTATCCACAGTTAATACTGATTTGTTTTTCCTTTGTAACTTTAACTGTAAAATAAAAATGAAGTTGCTGCATTTTAAGCCTTAGACACGTTGAGATTAGATCACAGTATTCACTTATCTAGGACTTTCTCGCAGCACTGACTGGAAGCATCAGCGGCCATGAATAGAAAAAGGGACATTTTGTCCTTTTTTACCGCTGTTAATACAGAACAGCGTAGACAGAGAGAGGATGAAAGTCACAAGGGAGCTGAGAAGCAGGATGAAAGAGAGAAGGAGGAGTTGGTTTGAGAGGAACCAGAGAGGTCAGAGGCTGTCCACCCTGAGAGTGAGGAGGAGGAAGATGCAGGCTGTGAGGGAGAGAGTGAGGAGCAAAAAGAGGGACATCTTCTGTCATGTGCACCGTGTACACTACCGTCAGGTTTGTGGGTGTTGAACAACCCCTCTGTGATTGCAGCTCATATTGTGTGTAAAATGCATTTGAGGCATGTTGACTCTGGACCAAAATTTCTGTCATTTATATTTAATAAATAGATAAAATAAACTCTGAATTAACTAATTATGACTTTTATCCTCATGCTAACATTTATGTTCTTTCAGATATCAGCAAGTGCAAGGATGACCCACCTACTCAGCCTAGTTTGAGGACATTTCCAGTGACATTAATAGGAGACAGAAGACGTAGCTTTCAGCCAAGCTGGTATGAAAGTCATCCTTGGGTTGAATATTCTGTTACTATGGACTCTACTTATTGTCATGCATGCAGACATTTTAGCCCACCAAGTAGCACAGGAAGTGTGTTTGACTCACCGTGTGGATTTAGGAACTGGAAAAAAGCAAATGAGAGAGGAGGTTTTTTTTTTTGGTACATGCAAAGTCTGAAAGGCAACAATTGAAATTGTCTGAAATTGTATTGTGCACATATTTAATTTGTTTGAATGTTTATTTTTCATATGTATAGTACATGATGTAATCTTCAAATAAAGTCACAAACTATAATAATCAACTAGAATTATTTTTTTACTCAAGTCTCATGTTGCGGTGAAGCATTCAGAATTGTTATCTGAGTACCATAAAAACATGCCGGTTTTACTTTCACAAGTAAACCATTACTGCATTCGCTGTAATAGTTTACTTGTTCATTGTCTTTAATTATGAATTTATTTGAATCTTATTTTAGTAAAATACAGCTGTAAAAGGTCATAGATGAAAAAAGTAAAGGAAAATTTTTGATAAATTTGATCCCCAAAATATAGTAAAGATAGATATGAAAAAGAAGAGAACAAAAAAGTTAGTAGTTTCACAGTACTAGGAATTTCCTTTGGCAAAATTGTGCACAAGCACAAAATTAGTCATATGGCGGAGACAAAAAAGAATTTTGATATTGATCTAATTTTTCCATTTTTTTGTCTTGCGCCCCCATGAAAAAATATTGGCCCCACTGTGGCCCCCCTGGAAAATTTGGTCTAGAACCGCCCCTGTCCCACACCTTTGACATTTTCTGTCTTTTTTTTTTTACTCCACCGGGGTCCACGTTGTCCACCATGGCTTAAGAGAAAGTTAAGTTACATTCGCTTCTCGCGTGTGCATTCAGTGCAGTGTGTATTGCGTCACTAATTTCGGTCCGGGTGAAACATGACCCCGGGCGATTGCAAAGCCATGAATTAATTAAACATGAATTAAACGAAGCCTCGAGGCAGAGAATTTGACTCGAGGCTTTTTTGAACTCGAATTATTCGAGGCACTCGGAATCGTTTCAGCCTTATCACTCACATTTTCATCATGTGTTTCCTTTCAATCACATGCAGGAAACGGGCAGTGCTGCTGTAAAAGCAGCGAAGAGCTGCTACAGAGATCCAAAAGGGGAGCTGATGGGAATATCCATGTAACGTCTTTTATGTAAAGAACATTAGGTGGATGCCGCAGAGAAGATTGGGGGTAAAACAATCATAGAATCAACAAAAACAATCTTTTTTAAACTGTTTTTTATCTTCCGTTAAATATATTTACATGTTTATTTTTGCCAGTCTGTGAATGTGTGAATGACTGCTGAGTTGTAAAGCACCTGAGGGGTTCTGTATGAATACCGTTTTACCATTTGCATCTGGGCCTGACTGCATGAACTTGAGTGAGTGTTGTGGTAAAGATCCTCCTGATGGAAACATAGCAGTGATTCTTGGTCGGTCTGAACCCATACAGCTGTCAGTCACGAGGACATCAAACAGAACCAGTAACAGGCCCGCGTTAACGACACCGGCGTGAAATCTAATGTTTTCATAGAAAAACACTCCCTCTGAGGAGAAAACCGCTGAGAAGGATTTCTGTTTGTTGCATCATCCGCCTGCCAGTGGAAGGTCTGATGGACGGTTCTAATCCATGAAAGGGTCCGGCTGTCGGCTCTGGTCCGTCAGACGCTGCTGGATCTGACGAGTTCATTTCAGAACCTGAAAACTCCTTTTGTCCCTCATCATCGCTGCTCTCATCTGGTCAAAATCACGATTAGTAAACATGAAAGTGTCAGGTGTGGGGACGGTGTCCATCACTGCAGTCTCTTATTAACAAAAAGACATGAAACGTGTCCAGCAGACGCAGAGGTGTCCTGAGAAGCTGCAGCAGAGGCGTCCCAGTCAATGAGACTTCACGTCTGAGAAGTTTCTTTGTTGTGGCTTCTGAGACGTTCGCTTCGGAGTTCAAAGGAACTCTTCAATCTACGCAGACGAGATACGAGGCGTAGGAATCGTAACCTCGGGAGCAGAAGTGCAGGAACCATGCAAACGACACTCCCCCCCCCCACCCAACAGTAGAGAGACGGGTGAAGACATGAGCTTCAGCTTTGTCAGGTTGGCGATGTTTTCCAACAGCTCGTCTCGTCTTCGTGTGTCTTCATCTCTTTGCTGTGACCACCGGAAACAAATTCAGCCTCCCGCCGGAGCGTTTCATCTCTGGAGATGCCGTAGATCAGCAGGGAGGCTCCGGAGGGGGGCTCCACATCCCCTGATTTCCAACATTTTTTCCTGTACATTACATCCGATTACAGGAGGATCCTGCTGCTACATTACCGCTGCACAGAAACCCTCCGCCTTCACGCCTGTTGCTGACATATTGCACGTATTCCCAGGATCATTGTCTCTCTGATGACACAAACTTCCTCTTAATGTGACAAAAACTCCCCAAAGCTAGATCTCACATTTTTTATATATTTATATGCTTTCTGGCTCAGACTCACCGTGAATGTTTTGGACCAGGAACATTGATGAGGTACTAATCGCTCACATATCCAGCCTAAAGTTTCAGCTTTAATGTAACATTTTACATATTATGCTTAAAAACAACCCAGTTTACAACATTTTAGACAAAGCAACAAACAAAGGAATAGATAATCCACAACTAAAGAAGCAGTTTATCAACTAGCTAAAGGCTGATGTGCTGCTGATGTTTGGAAATCAACTGATTTATTAAGCTAATTTGATCCTTTATTCATAAATGTAACAGTTTAATAATCATATCAAACATACAAGAAATCTAGACAGAGAAGGAAAACAAAACTCAGTTTCTTCCTGTTGATTAGCTGTGGACAGTTAATAACAGATAAATATTGACAGTTTTCTGAACATTTAATAAAAATCCAGATGGCTGGATGAGTTACTTCAACTGGAATTCTGGTTGGGGGTTATTCTCGGTGGGGAAAATGTTTTCCAACAACAGAAATTGTTAAACAAATAGACTACATTCAAATAAAAGAAAAAGGTGTTTAGAAAAACTAAATGGTTGGGGGGGGGGGGGGTCAAAGGTCATGTGCTTTTGACTGAACTTCTGCTTAAAGCGATGCTAAAAGCTTACGTGGACAAAAACCGGATGAGATGGGACGCGGTTAAGCCTGTTTTCACTCGTAGCGTTCGGCTTCAGCTTGAACTACTCGACTTCCTCACAGAGCAAATCTCACGAGTCGTGTGCTGACACTGTACGTCTGGTAGCAACATGGCGGACCTAAAAATATGCTAAAAATGGCTGTTTTTACACGTCTGACTTTTATTGTGTTATTAGTGATGTCTGTTGTCCTTCGGGGGTGCTGTAGGAAGACACACGGGGATTTATGGGGTTGGAGGAGGAAGACGAAAGAAAGAAGAAAGTAAATCCATGTTTTACCAAGTGGTGCTCGCTGCAGAACCACAAAGGCGGAGCTGCACCAGAGTCGGCCCTGCCCATTCCAGAGTCAGCCCTGCCCATTCCATCAGAGTCAGTCCAATTCCTTCCAGTTGTCAGACTTGATAGCATTCTGGAACCAAAGAGGGTGTTATAGCTAGTATTATCTAAAATGCAAGATTGAGGATGGAGTTGAGAAGTGAATTGAACAGTTTTTGTAAAGGTTCCACATAATTAAAAATCTAACTTTTGGAACTTTTTACCATGTTATAATGTCATTTCCTCATAAGAAACACGCCAAAGCCATTTTTGGCCTCATTCACACATTTTCCTCCCATCCCAGCTTCAATTTGGTCTCCTCCCCCAAAGCGGGTCTGGTCTTGGTTCTCAAATCTGGATATTCTGTGAATTTTCTGACAAATTATTTCTGAAATGACTTCTACTGACACCGCCAATAAACCATACATCCCATCTCAGAGACACACTGGGCAGCACAATTACATGTAACGCCACTTGCTTTTTATCAGATGTGGTGGTGAAGTGGTTATGGAGGCAGGTTGAGTGCAGTTTTGCGCAGCTTCGCCTCCCAGTAGCGGAAGTATTAGGTAGTTTATAACCCATTTTCTTCTTTTCTAGCTACACTTGCCAGTACTATGTTTACAGCAATTTATTGGTATACCATTTAAAATATAATGACTAATGTGTTTGTTTTTTTTATTTATTTGTTTATTTAGCCAGTGTGAGTCCATTTATGAGCAGAGTTTCAACTAAAATGCTGTTTAGGAACGACCAAATTCAAAGACCTTTTAGAGACATAAATATTTTGCAGAATATAAACATTACAACTAAAATATAAACAAATTAAATGTTTCGGCTGGCTAAATGGATTGCTGACACCCCACCGAGAATCGAACCAGCATCAGCTGAGGGGGAAGTAAAACTTAAGTCAGACAATATTGCCACTGGACTACCAGAGCCCATTTGACAACATGGAATGCTGTTGTATCTTACCTTTGTTAGAGCGACTGTGGGCAGATATTCGCTAACAGAAACCTTTTCATTTCGGGATATATTCAGGCTTTGTCATGTAGCAAGTTATATTTTTCTTGTTTAATTGGAGCATAGGACATAGCATTAACGACTGTAAACTAGTAACAGCCGTAATTCATGTGGGTCAGGTCAGTTTGTGATAAAGTTGAAAAACAAAAACAGAAGTCAGTGGGCTAGGCTGAGTTAGCGTGAATGGGCGGGGCTGACTCTGGTGCAGCTCCGCCTTTGTAGTTCTGCAGCGAGCACCCTCTCTGTTTCACGCACTCTTGGCAATCCTCGTCATTGTGTGCGGATAAAGTGTACAAATTAAAACAAACGACGTGTGTTAATGGCATCTGTTAATGGGGAAATAGCTGACCAGCGCTGTTGCTGCATGCGCCGTGAGCCGTTCTGGTACCCTTTTGGTTGCAGCGCCGTTTCAACAGTGCGGTGCCCTCACGAAGGAAGAGCAAAATATCAAACATGCCAGAAATTCGTGCAAGCTTACGCTCGTAAGCTGGTCATGTGGTGTTAATGGCCTCTCGTAATCACGTGTACTACACGACACTCAGCGCAAAACTCGACCAATTTCGTAGGTTCTCGCACGAGGGGAAAATCGGCTCAAAAAAGTGAAAAAGTCGTACAGTTTAAGCCCAGCTTTACTGGTTTGAGTGGTTACCATGGTTACGGTTAGTGTTCTAAACTAAACTATAGCTAAAACCTGTGGGCTGTGATCAGTTTATTTGTATGTTGTGTGAAGCATGTTAGAGTTACACATTTTAAAATGACATCATCACCTTTTCTGTGATGTCACAAGGTCATGAAGCTACTTCCTGGATAAGGAGAAGAGAGTAAATCCCCTGGTTCTCAGGCTGCTGCGCGATGAGAGATCAGAGAAACTCGACGACTTCATCAGCTAAAANCAGAAACAGGAACTTATCCCGTACGTCTCATCCTTTCACATTAAAAGCCTCTTAGCCCTCTCTGGGTTTCTTCATCTGCAGAAGTGTTGTGATTTGTGAGGAGGAAGCACAGCGACAGGCGGAGTGGATTATTCATCTGGCTGTTACTTCTCGTGAGGATGGCTGCATTCATATTGATGAGTTTAAAAGCCAGATCTGGCTCCTCTAACAGCTGTAAGCTCATTCTCTGACACACAAACACTTTTTCTAAATGAGCCCATGTTTCTATTTGGATGAGAGCACCGTCACCGAGCTCACCTACTGTTAAAACACGGATGCTGATCAGGTGGAGGCCAGATAAACGGATCAGAAACATCCTGGAGGAGGTGTGTTTAATCACACACTGAAGAGATAATTTATCAATGAGTGACAGAGCGTCTCCACTGGTTTACTCTTCCGCCTCTGTTCTCATCTTCTCCCACTCCTCCTCCTCCTCCTCCTCCTCAGGTTCATTTTATCTTCATTATAGTCGGAGTGTGGGATGTCTGACAGATTGGTGTCAGTTTCTCTCTGTTGAGATGCTCTCATCCTCATCCTCACTTGTTTTGTCGTGTGAGTGTTCCGAACATCTTCGGGCCAGTTTTGGGTCAAACACCAACACTCATTGCTGTGTTTAGCTGCTGTTCAGATTCTAGCAGAGGGACTGAGCCTTTATCTGACTTCTCTAAGCGCCATGTCCTCCTTCAGACACGTAGCTACCATCTTACAGTCTGAACTTCTGAGTGTGAGCGTCTGGGCAGCTAAACCCAACAACGGGGCGGAAGCGTGGACCCGGGACTCATTCAGCCTTTCGGTGTCCTAATTCTAGTGGTGGGATCAATAACATCAGGACCTCTAAAAGGGTAAGCAGTCAGCACTAACACTTCTAACAGACAGTAAACACAATACGTCCAGGCTAAAACCTACAGACACTGATACCAGATGTTTTCAGACCAAGTAAAAGTACTTACATCTGAATACCACATCTATACCAAGTATCAACACCAGTACAGATAAATGTCATTACCCTCCTGATATTATGCCATCTTCACATCTAGACTGGCCTGGTCTGGTCTTGGTTGGGTCTTTTTCACACAGACACATGATGATGTGAACAAAACTAGCAGATAGAGGAGGGGAAATGATCGATTCTAAGATGCATCTTGATTCAGCCGTGCATGATTCTGCATCAAAGGCAGCAACGTGACATGATGAGATTTTCTCCCTATGTCTATGTTCTGGACGTGCGAGGACAATAAAGTTTTGAGGTTTTGCAACTACTTCCGGGGGCAGAGTTGCAATCACATGCGCACTGCGTTGCCATAGTGCCAATTTAAAACAGAAATGGCGGACAGGGATACAGGGCCAACATTACCAGTAATCAAAGATGCACTGTTACATTAAAATCGGATGTCTGGGCTAATTTTGGTTTTGGGATCCTGGATGTGAAAGAATCACTTAACACAGTATTTGTTTACTATTTTTAAGTTCAGTAATATTCTATCTTAAAGCTGCTCTACCGAAAACATTATGTCTTATATTATTTAAGTAATTATAGGCAGCACACTTTAAAAATTGTTGCTCACTATAGTGAATAGATGTTCTGTTTTTCAGGGATGTCGAAATAAAAAAGAAATTGAAAACTATTCTACTGCTTTTATGAAGTAATGAAAAATTTTGTGTGAAGAATCGTGATGCATTTCAGACTCAAATCGAATCTTTAGGCAGATAATCAGAATCGGATCGAATGGTAAGGCAGGTGGAGATACACACCACTACTAGCAGATGCCAGATGTTTGAAAATAAGCTCTTTCTTGGCATCAGAATGGGTATTTCTCAATGCCAAGGAACCTTGCCTTGATGTCTTGGCCCCACCCCAGTTGCCTAGGAGATACGTCATTGGCAGCCACCAAGACGTGTTCCAATGTTCATGTTCTACCGAGGCGTGTGTTCTTCATTTGTTAGCCGTTTAGCTAGCTGAGCGAGGATACATGGGAGGTGTCTTGTAGCGTTCCAGAGTGTCGGAGCAGCGTAGACAAAAGCACGCTGCCCCCGCCTTTTGTATTTCATTGATGGAACTCGAAGCAGCAGGCAATCAGCAGACCTCAACGCCCGGTTTGGCACATAACGAGTGACAATATCCAACAGGTAATCCAGAGCCAGACCGTTCAGGGCCTTAAAAACAAAAGTCAGGATTTTAAACTTGACTCTGAAGTTTACGGGTAGCCAGTGGAGCCGCGCCAGTACAGGTGTGATATGGTCTCTTCTAGGGGTGTTTGTTAAAAACCTGGCTGCCACGTTCTGTACGACCTGAAGCCTAAGAGCGGAGGCAGGTAAGCCAATTAAAATGGAATTTGCATAATCCAGTCGGGAGATGATAAAAGCCTGAATTACAGATTCCAGGTGTGCTCGTTTCAGGATCGGTTTTAAGCGAACTAGTCTGCGCAGCTGATAAAAACACAATCTGACCACTGCGTTAATCTGAGGGCCCATGGAAATGTGTGTATCCAGTTTCATCCCCAGGTTGGTAACACACTGCTTGAGGTCATAAGGGAGAGTGGCCAAATCAGAAGATACGTGTGTGGTTTTGTTAGGGGTCATCAGGAGTGCCTCATACTGAGAATCATTTAGCTTAAGGAAATTGCTGGCAAGCCAAACCCTCACTTCAGCCAAACATTGGTCCAGAAGAGAGAAGGAGCCTGGTTTGTTCAAAGCCAGGTAGATCTGGCAATCATCTGCATAAATATGATAGCACAGGCCATATTTCCTCAGGATGAAACCCATGAAACCCAGGGGGAGGATGTAAATTGAAAACAGGAGAGGCCCAAGCACAGATCCCTGCGGGACTCCCCATGGAAGTGGAGGGAATGTAGAGGAACAATTACCCAACTGAACCTTGAAAACTCTGACAGATATGAGCAGAACCACTGAAGTGAGGTACCCCAAGCCCTACCCATGACTCAAGTCTATCCAGCAAAATATCGTGGTCAACGGTATCAAATGCTGCAGAAAGATCTAATAGTAAGAGCAAAACAGGTGACCCAGAGTCAGAAGCCACCAGGATGTCATTGGTCATGCGAAGAAGGGCTGATTCGGTACTGTGAAGTGGCCGAAACCCAGACTGGAACACATCAACCAGAGAAAAGCTATTCATGTGTGCTGTAATCTGTGAATAGACAGTCTTTTCAAGGACCTTAGACAAAAACGGTAATTTGGAGATTGGACGAAAGTTTGCAAGGTTTGAGCTGTCTAAACCAGGTTTTTTTTTTAAATTGGTTGCACAATAGGGCTGTCGCGGTTGAGGAATTCCCCCTGCGGTGATTCAGGGTGGCTTAATATTGCGGTGTGCGATATTATTGCAGCACTTTTTTTTATTGCAGTACTATCTAAACATAATGTTTACACATTTAAAAAAGATTAAAAATTGCCGTGCCTTCTTTTATAACACTTTACTGAATGCAGATCAAAGGGCAGTAACAACACAGATCGCAGTAATGTTTGTTTCTCCAACAGTCGGAGTCCGACTAAACTTAAAAACAACAAAATTCAGGAGGTTAAACTTTTAAATGCAAATTTGGCTGCAGCATCTAACAAATAAGAAACAAGTCCCTATTTTGTTTAGTTGTTTAAAATCAAGCATAAAAAATTACATGTACCGGGCGCGGGGCACTATCATTTCACTTTCACTTTCACACACACACGAATGACGGTGCTTTATAGCTCGGTCACGTCCTTGTTACCCACAAGGAAAACCAGCATGTTAACCATATACGGTTTGAGAGAGGATCTGAGAGGGGTGGCAACATTTCCAGCAACACTGAAAACCCTCTCGGATGGTGCGCTCGTTGCACTTAACCAGACACACTGATTCAGGAGGAGAGGTCACAAACAAACATAAAAGAGAGAAAATGAGGGGGAGTGAGAAACTTTAACGCACACGTACTTGCGTGCGACTCTGGCGAGCAAAGGGAATCCCTCCCGGTTGTTGCTCCACCATGTCAGGGGGGTTTCTTTAGGGTTGATGCATTCCTCCTACAGGTAGCGAGTGAGCTCCAGCTCAGCTCAAGCTCTCTTCGGGACGGTTGCAGAAGCAGTGATTGTCCGGGACTTCAGCAGGTCTCCGAGCGTTTTTTTTTTTTTGCCGCTGGTGGCAGCTCTGTCTCAGCCAAGGACTCTGGCTGCGCAGCAGCTGACGTACTGAAAACCAAAGTGTTCCCAAAGGAGCGAAGTAACGTTTCGTTTTGATACCAGTGCAGCTATCCTTCTCAACATGCATCATTGAGTTGAATCAAGTTCAGTAATCGCGGTGGCCCATGATGCAGCGCGGTGGGTTTCTTCACATTGCGATATTTCATTTTTGCGGTTACCGTGACAGCCCTATTGCACAACCGCCTTTATAAAAGAAGTAGAAAACACCCCAGTGGCCAAGCTAGAGTTAAAAATGTCTAAAATTGTGGGGCCCAAAATAGGGATGATCTCACCCACCATCCTCAGGGGTAGAGGGTCCTCAGGAGAACCTGCTGGTTTCATATTTCCAATCAGATCTGACAATTCACTAAGAGATATGGTAGTAAAGTTACAGAATGAGGGAGGTGCTGGTGGTACATCAGGACAGCCAGATCCTGGTTGCACAAGACTGTCCCTAATGTCCTGGACTTTGTGAAGAAAGAAGGTCTGGAGCTCAGCACACTATGACACAGAGGGATCAACACTACCAGGTTCAGTTATTGACGAGATGGAATTGACAGTGCTATAAAGTTTATGCTGAACACCCTGATGCTGAGAGATTATGCATGCAAAGTATTTGTTCCTGGCTGATCTAACACTTCTCTGATACAGGTCAAGGGCATCCATCAGAAGCTGCTGTGAGATTAGTAGCTTGTCCTTTTTCCACCTTCTTTCCAGCGCCCTACAACACCGCCTGAGGTTGCATGTTTCATTGTTCAGCCAAGGATCAGAGGTGGTTTTCTTCCATTTAAGTTTAAGGGGAGCGACTAAGTCCAGGGCATCAGAACAAGTCAAATTAAAAGAACTTAAAAGCCCATCCACATCCGTGGTGATCCCATATGAGGAAGGATTGGATAATTCAACCTCCAGGATGGACAGTAGTGAGGCAGTCGTGGGGGGCGAGATGTGCCTTGAGTAGCGAGAAGCCTGCCTTCTCACCACAGGCAACATGGCAGAGATGTTAAAAACAACTGAAAAATGATCTGAGAAACTGACAGGATGAACAACCAAGTCCTGCACCTTCAGTCCAAATGATAAAACTAAATCCAGTGTGTGGGAGTGCTCATGAGTAGGAGCATTGACCAGTTGCTGGAGGCCAAATGAAACCAGAACATCTGAGAAATCTCTCACCAGAGGATTCGACAGACAACAAACGTGAATATTAAAATCACCAAGGATAATACCTTGGTCATACCTGGGGAGATATTCAGCTAAAAGGTCAGAAAAGTCCATAATAAAAGCAGTTATATTTTGGTGGTCAATAACACAGAATAAAAACAATTGTAGGGGAGAGACTGAGTTCAAAAACAGAGACCTCGAAGCTGGTGGGGGGTGATGAGCCCGGGAGGCGCTTGAGGGGGAGGGAGGATGAGTACATGGTCAATAGGCCCCCACCTCGACCAGACAGTCTGGGCTCATTCACAACAGAACAATTTGACGGACAAAGTTCAGCAAGTGTCGCTGACTCACCTGGTGGGACCCACGTCTCCGTCATGCAGAACAAAGTTAATCCATCATCGATAAAAAAAATCCTTTAAAAGCACTGTTTTATTCCCCAGCGAACGAACATTTAGTAGAGCAATCCTGAGAGAAGACGAGGAAGTTGAGGACAAACAAGGGTGAGGACGCTCCGCGCCGGACCTCACAGGATAGGTATGATTCCTCCAGTTTACCCTGCCAATACGAAGCCTCTGTTTGGATCCCCAGCTGACAGGATCGCTGTCATGCCTGTGGAGAATCTGTATGTTGTGTTCCAAGGAATCATCAGGGAACCAGACCCAAACCCCAGAAGAAACGTTGCCACTGGACTGGCACATCCAGGAAGCTCGGAGCTGGACATGAGCGCCATTACGCCTGCCGCGCCGCCTGCCGCATCGCCGCCGCACCGCCTGCCGCGTTGCCGCCGCTTCCACCGCGGCCCCACCAGGCCGCAGGCGGAGGAGAGGAGGAAGGGCGGAACTCCATCAAACAGGCTCCCAAACGATTGCTTGAATGAGGCATAGTGAAGTTGGAGAGACTCGAACCTCTGCCGGAGATCCAGAAGAGTAGCTCGGTCATAGGTGAGGGTGGGACAGGAATTAGCCACCGGGAGACTCAAAAACAGTGACAAAAGCACAAAAAGCACAAACGGTAAACCAGACAGCAAGCCACAACAGACGGCACCATCTTGGCGCAAGGAGCATGTAAAGAGCATGCTGAATGCGAGACCTCTGTCCATCAGCATCTGCAGGAACGATAGGACATCTGCCAGCTGGCAGGAGAGCGCTTGAACATTCCACTCTGTGCACCATTTCTGGAAAGCTGCCCATTTAGAGGCATAAGATGTGACGGTAGAAGGTGCCCGCGCACTCTGGATCATGGCGACCACATCATGCGGCAGTCCAGAAGCCTCTAAGCGTAACTGCTCAGCGGCCAGACCCACAGCAGTTGGCCTATTTCTGGAGGATGTTTGATAATCCCATCGCCTTGAGAAGGGCGTACGCCCTCCATGGGAGCATCCACGGGTAGCCGGACACCAGCGCTTGCAGTTCTGGAAACCATGACGCGGACAAGCATCTGGGAGCTACCAGAATTACAGAGAGCTGTTCAGACCGAACTCGGTCCAGGAGTCGGGGAATCATTGGGACTGGCGAAAACGCATACAGGAGCATCTGAGGCCAGGGCTGGTGTGAGAAGGCATCCGCTCCGAGCGGGGGGTGGTCCCGGGGACTCAGGGAAAACCACAGGCGACACTGAGCATTTTCGAGAGCCGCTAACAGATCCACAGATGGGTCCCCGAACTTGATCCAGATCTGTGATATCAGTGCGGGATGCAGACGCCAGTCGGAGTCGCGGGGTCCCCGTCTCGACAGGATGTTTGCTGCCACATTCAGGACCCCCGGAATGCAGGTGGCTTTGATGGACAGCAGGTGAACATGTGCCCAACACAGTAAATCTGTGGCTACGTGCAATAGTGGGAGGGATCGAACTCCCCCTTGGCGATTTATGTAGGCTGCCGCCACCTGGTTGTCTGTGTGAACTTCGACATGATGGCTCTCGAGAAGGGCAGCGAAGTGTCTGATCACATTTCTTTCTGTCATAAGCTCCAACACATTTACATGCTCGTGCGTGTTCGAGGGCCAGCGATCTGCCACCGTATGGGACAAGCACGTGTCCCCCCATCCCAACAGTGATGCATCCGTAAACACAGATACGTGTGACACAGGACGTCCGATGGGGACCCCGTGTGAGAGGATGCAGGGATTCCCCCAATGAGCGAGGTCCCCGTCCACTGAAGGGGGAACCCTCAACATACGTCTCTTCTGATGTATTGGGTGTACCTGGAGGCAGATGAACCAACGCTGTAGGCATCTCGTGTGCAGTAAACCTAATGGCACCACAGCGTGGGCTGCAGCCATCATGCCCAGAAGTTAAATAACTAACAGGGCTCTCACGATCTTGCGGGGTTGCATGTGGGAGATCACCGTGGTGAAATCTGCCGCTCTCGCCGGAGATAAATGTGCTCTCATTAGGGAGGCGTTCAGCTCCAACCCGAGAAAGACAATCAACTGGGATGGGATGTGACGTTTTTTGGGTTTTATTTCAAAACCAAAATCATTCACAGAGTTAACATTACAGTCAGAAACACACACATTCCCCCAACGAGTCATTTCCGTGGTTGCTTTCAGCGAGGTTCTTGCGACTGTGACGGCCAAGACGGTGTCTGCTGGCCCTTTCGAAACCGTTGGCTGCCAACTCTCTGGTCCCGCTTCGGTTCCACCTCAGCGGGAGGCCGGCTCCGTGGGGTGGGCGGTGCAGCTGGGCGTCTGAAGTTTCCGCGCCGTTCGTCCCATCCTCTGGAGGAATGGCCGGAGTGAGAGATGAATTGGGGGTGGACCAGGTCTCGCACCGTGGCTGACAGTTCAGCTGTCTTCTGAGCCCTCTCAATGGCGCTCCTAAGATGGGAACCAAGCAGAACGTCAGAGGTGATGGGGCCTTCCAGCATCTCTCTGTGCAGGTGTTTGGGAATGGAGGGCAGGGCCTTGAGCCACAAGGCCAGCTGGATAAGGGTCTGCCAGACAGCAATGCGAGCAGAACCGTTGAGTACAGCAGCGCACAGATTGAGAATGGCATCAGCAGTTTTGGTGATGATGGTTTTCGACTTGTCAGGAGCGTCAAGCACTTCCACCATTTTGGAGACACCAAAGGCAAGAAGGGCGATGTTATTTCCTGCAGCGCCGGTCTGGAAGGCGCACTTGTGTGCGCGATCGGTGAGCCGCGCCAGCAGACGGTCATGTTTAGAAGCAGGAACTGCTCGCTGGCCTGCGAGGTGGTTCTTGGCACCAAACAGCAAGGCCAAGTCCGGCTCCAGGGGAGGAACGGTTGGCCAGCCCTGGTCGGAGAAGCCCTCGACTTTGGTAATGGGCGCATATGTGGAAATTGGCGCTTTGAGCTTAGCACACTCGGAGAAGGCGGCGGACCAGCAGCTCATGGCAGCGGGGAAGCACGGCCAGATGGGGTCTGGACAGTGTGTTTGTGTTGCCCCAAAAATTCCCGCTAAATAATCTGTTTCAGGCGGAGCCAGTTCTGGCAGGACTAGCCCCTTGCGGACCGCAGCCGCAGAGATGATTGCAGGTAGCTCCTGGAGCATTGCTCTAACTACTGGCAGGGAGGAGTGAGAAGGAACCCGCTTAGGGAGGCTCGTCGACCTTCCGTGTTGTCCAGGAGGGAAGAAGGGCTATGGCAGCCAGCCTCGTCGTACTCCTCACCGTAAATGTCATCGTCCAGTCGGTTGGAGCCAGCTAGCTCCTGGCCGACATTGAAGAACTGCAAGGCCTTGTCCAGCGAGTATGTGTCAGCCACCAGAAATTCCACGTCGGCGGCAGGGGTGAAGTACTCAACCCGGCGGATCTTTTCAGCCATGGGCAGAGTGGTACAAAACGGGCACAAGGCCTGGGGGGTCAAGGCCAGACCAGCGTGATGAGCCCCGAGACAGACCTCACATTTGGCATGCAGGTCGCTGCTGGAGATGCAGCCCGTCTGGCAGGCCGGGCAGGTCCTGATGTTGCTGGACATGGTCGGTGAGTAGACTAATGCTCTTGGATAATTGCTCTTTAATGAATGCTCTTAAGCTTGGCTTGAAGAGATAATGGAGGCGAACAGTGGAGTTGCTCCACTTATATACCCACAGGGGTGCCCTCCATTGGTGGGCGTACATTTAAGCTCTTCATGATTGGCTGATGCTGAGATCACCCTTCCAATAGCAGCTAGTTTAAGGGCTAAGACTAGACAAAGTAGAACTGCAATTTTAGCTACTCCCTGGTTGGCTTCATATTTGCTGCAGAATTATTGAGCTTGGTCACTACCAGCATGTGAATGAGTGACTATTGTGTAACATGCTTTGGCGTCCTCTGACTCAGAAAGGCTCTGTACAAGTGCTGGTTATTTATTTGTTATTTTGACCACAAACACAGATGTTTATTATTAATGACCTTAGTGCAGACGGTGGTTTTGAGGTCAAACAGGACCAGGTTTTTTCTAAAAGATCAGCAGCATCCTGCTCTACAAGCACTCTAATCTGACCTGCTGGGAAATAATCCTGATGTGGAAAAGTGACAACATGGAACCCTGTCTTTCCGTTGGCCCTCCTGCTCACATTTATTGATTTCCAATTGATCTGTTTTGGATCCACACAGCAGCGGCTCTCCAGCCTGCACATAGGTTCACATTTAGCTGCGCCATTGAGGTGATCAGAGATGATTCATGTCTTCTATTATGTATCAACATTAATCTGTCAGAGTCACCGATTTAACATTCACTGGTTCTGTCACTTTTAATTTCCATGTAATTCACACAATCCTGTCAGATGTATGTTTAAATGTGGCCCATTAAGAAGATGTATTTGCATTTACTGCCACATCATCATCATCCTCGCCATCAGGACTCTGGAGAATTACTGAGATAATAACAGCTCAGGTTTTTTACATCACTCATGTCTAAACTCTCCAAAATATTTAAAAACTGTTCTTAGGTCCAAACTGTTTACCTAAATATATAAATCATAATTGAAAATGTTTAACCATTTTAGCCTGGCTGAGCTCATGCTTCAGTTTCTCAGATACTCTAACTAGCTACAGGTGGTGGTTACCATGATGACCCTAACGAGCTACAGGTGCTTACCAAGGTGACCGTAACGAGCTACAGGTGCTTACCAAGGTGACCGTAACGAGCTACAGGTGGTTATCACCGTGATCACAATGTGCTACAGGTGGTTACCACGGTGATCATAATGCGCTACATGTGGTTACCACGGAGTCCCTAACGAGCTACAGGTGGTTACCACGGTGACCCTAACGAGCTACAGGTGGTTACCACGGAGTCCCTAACGAGCTACAGGTGGTTACCACGGTGACCCTAACGAGCTACAGGTGGTTACCACGGTGACCCTAACGAGCTACAGGTGGTTACCACGGTGACCCTAACGAGCAACAGGTGGTTGCCACGGTGACCCTAACGAGCAACAGGTGGCTACCAGCGTGACCCTAACGAGCTGCAGGTGGTTACCACGGTGATAATAATGAATAACTGGCAGCAACTTAATCATTTTTGTTCATCTTGGCAAAAGGAAGTGAGCAAGATTAATACTAAAGAGAGCAAAGGCAGATTTATTTTGGTGAAAGTCTGTGTCTGTGTACATGAACATGATTTTTAATTTGACAACAATTCGGGTTTTTTTTTTTCCTTTTTTAATGGACTTCTCATGTTTCTGCTTTATAAATTAAACGTGAAAGAGAAAGAGAAACATATAAAAATATAGAATAAAAAGTGACACCTGCGTCAAAGACAGGAGGGGAGAACAAGAGAAGCCACAGATGCAGAAAGCTTTCTTCCTCCGTCTCTCTTAGCTCCACCTGGCTCCAGGTGCCCTGAAGGCAGTAGCAGAAGGACAAACTCAACACACCATCTGATCCCTGAGCAGCCGGGGGCCGTTTCATTTACGCTACAGAGCCTCCCCATTTAACCGAGCACAACAGCCTGCAGCGCACACACTCTGACGCTCAAGTTGCTCCATCACGCTCATGAGGACATCCATTTATTTCCACCCACTTCAGTTTGACCTCCACCACATGGAAACCGGACATCCTGCTTTAGATCAGGAAAGTCTTTTTGTTCCAGGACAGTTTTATCAGAGGGAACCATCTCTGCATTTTAACCCTGTGCTGGTCTCAGATCAGCTTCCGCAGTTCATCATTTTACAGCTAATTGGATTTCTGGAGCTGATTAGGCAAGTGATTAAGTGTAAACTGGGACACTAATGAGGCCATTACCTGGGTCATAACTCCCAGGCTGGAGGTGGTTACAACGCTACGCCAACAACAACAACAACACACATCCTCAGAGTCTGCTGTGTGAGAAAAACTCTTCACACACAAACGAGATGTTCGCTGGGAGAGAAACCCCATCAGCTGTTCTCAGAGCAATATTTCTAACAGCTGATCATTTTAAAATGTCCATCTTTACTTCTTAATTTTTGTTTGATCATCAAAGTGTTTTTCTTGATCCGATTGGCACAAATCTAATCCCATATAGGCTCAATTTACCACAGCCGTCTGGCAAAAATATTTAAAGTCCTTTCCATTTTACCTTTAGTCAAGTACTTCTGTCATCCATCTTTATCTACCTTCATTAGAACAATCTGACAGCAGCAGTATCCCAAACCAGCATCATAAAACTTTGAGACGCTCATCAGGCACTAACTTCTAAATGAGTGATACTACACTCGTGGAAATTGTCCAGAGTAATGATTATTGATAAGATGTGAGAGGTTTCCTCCACTTACAGACCACCTGTAAATAAATGAGTCCTCTCGTTGTGTGTGTCCACATTACGCCGCCCCCTCCTGCAATCTCAGCACAACCAGCTGGGAAAGAGCAATAATGAGGATCGGAAAGTCAGAGATAAATGCTGGTTTGAGGAGGAAAACACGCTCCATCACTGTCAGAGGAAGAGGAGGAGACGGAGGAGAAATATTCCTTTCATCACCGCAGAAGAGAAGAAGAGGAGGGAGTTTAGATAGTAAAAGTTTATTTAAAAAAGAAATTAGAGAAAGGCTGCGCAGTGGCGCAGTGGTTAGAGCTGTTGCCTTGTAGCAAGAAGGTCCTGGGTTCGATTCCCGGCCTGGGATCTTTCTGCATGGAGTTTGCATGTTCTCCCTGTGCATGCGTGGGTTCTCTCCGGGTTCTCCGGCTTCCTTCCACAGTCCAAAAACATGACTGTTAGGTTGATTGGTCTGTCTAAATTGTCCTTAGGTGTGTGTGTGTCCTGTGTGTGTCCTGTGTGTGTCCTGTGTGTGTCCTGTGTGTCTCTGTGTTGCCCTGCGTCAGCCACTGGAGATAGGCACCAGCCCCCCGCGACCCTACATGGACAAAGCGGGTTCAGAAAATGGATGGATGGATGGAAGGATGGAAGAAATTAGAGAAGCAATAAAGTGGAAGAAATAAAAGATGCAGCACGGAGGACGAGAATGACGGCTTCCATCAGCCACGTGGAGATTAGAAAAGAAGGATGAAGATAATTAGCAACAAGAAAAAAACGAGTAAGAGAAAGTTTAACATTAAAGTTAAAATGAGTCAAATGAAACATCTAAGGGAAGGAGAAGAGAAGTGAAGGTTGACAAAGGAGGATGGAGACAGAAGGAATCAGCCGATGATCGATCAGCTAATGATCAGCTGTGACTGAAGCTTCGCTGCTCTGAGTCAGCTTATCGGCCAGCTGCCTCTGCTTTGGGCCAGGTGAGCCCATCGGCCAACCCATTCATCATCTACACCTGTCATTAGCTTAGACGCAGGACCCGTTACACCTGATCTGAGGTCAGCTGGTTTTGATGGAATCGATGATAACGATAAATGGAACAACATTAAAGTTCCTGGTTTCAGATCAGAAAACAGCAGATTTTCCTTCCTTCCTTTTATTCCTCACACCTCATTCACCAGCAGGAAGAACCAGCTCTTTTAA
>SSNQ01034178.1:32772-51093 GCA_006942095.1 Nothobranchius kuhntae
CCCTAACGAGCTACAGGTGGTTACCACGGTGACCCTAACGAGCTACAGGTGGTTACCACGGTGACCCTAACGAGCAACAGGTGGTTGCCACGGTGACCCTAACGAGCAACAGGTGGCTACCAGCGTGACCCTAACGAGCTGCAGGTGGTTACCACGGTGATAATAATGAATAACTGGCAGCAACTTAATCATTTTTGTTCATCTTGGCAAAAGGAAGTGAGCAAGATTAATACTAAAGAGAGCAAAGGCAGATTTATTTTGGTGAAAGTCTGTGTCTGTGTACATGAACATGATTTTTAATTTGACAACAATTCGGGTTTTTTTTTTTCCTTTTTTAATGGACTTCTCATGTTTCTGCTTTATAAATTAAACGTGAAAGAGAAAGAGAAACATATAAAAATATAGAATAAAAAGTGACACCTGCGTCAAAGACAGGAGGGGAGAACAAGAGAAGCCACAGATGCAGAAAGCTTTCTTCCTCCGTCTCTCTTAGCTCCACCTGGCTCCAGGTGCCCTGAAGGCAGTAGCAGAAGGACAAACTCAACACACCATCTGATCCCTGAGCAGCCGGGGGCCGTTTCATTTACGCTACAGAGCCTCCCCATTTAACCGAGCACAACAGCCTGCAGCGCACACACTCTGACGCTCAAGTTGCTCCATCACGCTCATGAGGACATCCATTTATTTCCACCCACTTCAGTTTGACCTCCACCACATGGAAACCGGACATCCTGCTTTAGATCAGGAAAGTCTTTTTGTTCCAGGACAGTTTTATCAGAGGGAACCATCTCTGCATTTTAACCCTGTGCTGGTCTCAGATCAGCTTCCGCAGTTCATCATTTTACAGCTAATTGGATTTCTGGAGCTGATTAGGCAAGTGATTAAGTGTAAACTGGGACACTAATGAGGCCATTACCTGGGTCATAACTCCCAGGCTGGAGGTGGTTACAACGCTACGCCAACAACAACAACAACACACATCCTCAGAGTCTGCTGTGTGAGAAAAACTCTTCACACACAAACGAGATGTTCGCTGGGAGAGAAACCCCATCAGCTGTTCTCAGAGCAATATTTCTAACAGCTGATCATTTTAAAATGTCCATCTTTACTTCTTAATTTTTGTTTGATCATCAAAGTGTTTTTCTTGATCCGATTGGCACAAATCTAATCCCATATAGGCTCAATTTACCACAGCCGTCTGGCAAAAATATTTAAAGTCCTTTCCATTTTACCTTTAGTCAAGTACTTCTGTCATCCATCTTTATCTACCTTCATTAGAACAATCTGACAGCAGCAGTATCCCAAACCAGCATCATAAAACTTTGAGACGCTCATCAGGCACTAACTTCTAAATGAGTGATACTACACTCGTGGAAATTGTCCAGAGTAATGATTATTGATAAGATGTGAGAGGTTTCCTCCACTTACAGACCACCTGTAAATAAATGAGTCCTCTCGTTGTGTGTGTCCACATTACGCCGCCCCCTCCTGCAATCTCAGCACAACCAGCTGGGAAAGAGCAATAATGAGGATCGGAAAGTCAGAGATAAATGCTGGTTTGAGGAGGAAAACACGCTCCATCACTGTCAGAGGAAGAGGAGGAGACGGAGGAGAAATATTCCTTTCATCACCGCAGAAGAGAAGAAGAGGAGGGAGTTTAGATAGTAAAAGTTTATTTAAAAAAGAAATTAGAGAAAGGCTGCGCAGTGGCGCAGTGGTTAGAGCTGTTGCCTTGTAGCAAGAAGGTCCTGGGTTCGATTCCCGGCCTGGGATCTTTCTGCATGGAGTTTGCATGTTCTCCCTGTGCATGCGTGGGTTCTCTCCGGGTTCTCCGGCTTCCTTCCACAGTCCAAAAACATGACTGTTAGGTTGATTGGTCTGTCTAAATTGTCCTTAGGTGTGTGTGTGTCCTGTGTGTGTCCTGTGTGTGTCCTGTGTGTGTCCTGTGTGTCTCTGTGTTGCCCTGCGTCAGCCACTGGAGATAGGCACCAGCCCCCCGCGACCCTACATGGACAAAGCGGGTTCAGAAAATGGATGGATGGATGGAAGGATGGAAGAAATTAGAGAAGCAATAAAGTGGAAGAAATAAAAGATGCAGCACGGAGGACGAGAATGACGGCTTCCATCAGCCACGTGGAGATTAGAAAAGAAGGATGAAGATAATTAGCAACAAGAAAAAAACGAGTAAGAGAAAGTTTAACATTAAAGTTAAAATGAGTCAAATGAAACATCTAAGGGAAGGAGAAGAGAAGTGAAGGTTGACAAAGGAGGATGGAGACAGAAGGAATCAGCCGATGATCGATCAGCTAATGATCAGCTGTGACTGAAGCTTCGCTGCTCTGAGTCAGCTTATCGGCCAGCTGCCTCTGCTTTGGGCCAGGTGAGCCCATCGGCCAACCCATTCATCATCTACACCTGTCATTAGCTTAGACGCAGGACCCGTTACACCTGATCTGAGGTCAGCTGGTTTTGATGGAATCGATGATAACGATAAATGGAACAACATTAAAGTTCCTGGTTTCAGATCAGAAAACAGCAGATTTTCCTTCCTTCCTTTTATTCCTCACACCTCATTCACCAGCAGGAAGAACCAGCTCTTTTAAAAATTCACTTCCATCCTCCTAGAGCAGGGGTGGGGAACACTGGTCCATTGAGGGCCGATATCCAGCTTATTTTAGTTTCAACCCTGCATCATCACACCTGGTTTCAATCAGCAGGTGATTAACAGGCTTCTGCAGAGCTTGGTGAGCTGCAGAACAGGTGAATCACTCACTGAATCAGAAGTGTTGGAGCAAAGGGAAGCAGGATACGACCCTTGAGGACCAGGGTTCCCCACTCCTGTCCTAGAGCTTTTATTTATGCTTTTTTAATGGAGGACAAATCCCAGGTGGAGTCTGAGCGATCACATGTGGCTTCACTGATCGTTACGTACAGGCTGAAATGTTCATCAGCGTAATCCGACGGGAGTTTTAGTTTAGCTTGACAAACATGAATAAATCAGAAGATCCGACCCTCAACCAGAATCCGAGTCCAGCGCAGCAATTCAATTCAAGTTTATTTATAAAGCGCCAAATCACGACAAGAGTCATCTCAAGGCACTTCACACAGTAAACATTCCAATACAGTTCAGTTCATTTAAAATGGTAAATGGCCTGTATTTGATATTGCGCCTTCTAGAATCCTGGAACCCCCCAAGGTGCTTTACAACACAATCATTCACCCATTCACACACACATTCACACCATGGTGGGGATGAGCTACGATGTAGCCACAGCTGCCCCGGGGCTAGGGATGCACCGAGACGTGGATGTGGGACCATGAACAGGGACGACGGAGTTTACACGCTGGACCACGCATGGGACTGCATCGTCGGAGAGGGGACAGCGGGCAGTAGAGGGCGACAACGTCCTCTGCTGCCCGCAGATAAACGGAGAAGGAAGTGACGCGCCACCATCAGCGTCAGCCTGAAGAAGCCGGCAGCCGTCGGCGAAACTGTAGCTACAAACAGGTAAACAAAACTGTTTCTGTGTTTAAAAAGAACGAAAGCATGGATTTAGAAAGACACAGCAAGAACACACCTAAGATGTTCAAAGACTTGAATGTTAGATTTATGCTGTGACTGAGTTTGTGTGTTCTGTTGTTTTTGAGATCTGCTAAATAAATCTTATTTGCATTACTTGGAAACCCGAGTGAGTTATTGAGACAGTTCTTTGGTGTGTAAGAGAGAAATAAGTTAGCATCAAAAAGGCAGAGAATGAAGGGTTTCAGCTTAAGAACATTTTTGTCTCTTTTTTTTTGTGAGGGAGATTTATTGGCCATTATATCGGCTATCTGCCTTTGTTAAAAGTTTTATATCGGTATCGGTCCAAAAAAAGCACATCGGTTGGGCCCTAGTTATGGTCAGGGTATACATAATACAGTCACAAAACGAAAGGGAGCTAATGGATGGTCCTTTCTATGATAGAAAGACAGGTGTGTGTGTGTGTGTGTGTGTGTGTGTGTGTGTGTGCTCTGTCTTCTCCATCTCCAGTGAGTCGTGGAGGATGGCTGCTTATACTGAGCCAGGATCCTCTGGAGGTTTCTTCCTGTTAAAAGGGAGTTTTCCTCTCCACTGTCGCTATATGCTTGCTTAGAATGAGGATTGCTGTAAAGACTCTGACACTAGTCAGTGACTCGATGCGACCTGGGTTCCTTACAATTGCAAATTAACAATTGCGATTAAAAAAAACATGAAATCCATTCTACAATGTCAGACTCCCATTGGATGTTTTAGAACCAATTGTATGACTCAGCTGTTTTTCCACAGAAATATTTATTTAATGGGTAAAATAATTAGTGGACGACTGAGACCTTCGGTGTTACGATTCCCCCTTTCTACCACTAGATGCTGTTCCTACGCATGGTCTGAAGTTTTCTTATATTTAAGAACATTTCCACACACGCAGGTACAAAAGGATGAAAACCACACAATGCGTAAATTAGTTCCTACGCACGATACATGCACAGATCTGTTCTTGGGTGTGGTTAATAAATGAGGCCCCAGGTGTGGACTGTGGCCTTGTTTAAGGTCTGGTCCATCTCATGGTGATTCTGGCCCGTCAGCCCAGCCCAGTTCAGGGCTGATCTTTTTACTGGCCTGTATAAAACACAGCCACCCTAGAAACAGCACTTCTTTTAGCTCGAGTCATGTTATTATCAGGCCAGCATAAAGACCAGAGCTGTTTACTGCTTCTACTGTGATTTGTCGCTAGACCCATTTCTTCATAAACTTCCTCTTCCAGAGCAACAATGTTCTACAAACACAACCTCACCATGGTTTCAAAGATCAGGTCTGAACACTAGTTGTGATTTTATTACATTAAATGTCTGTTGAGGTCCATGAGGAGGAGACTGCTGCATTATCATGTTGTGGCTAACAAGATTAAAGCTGCCGATTAGCTGCTGAAGCTTCAGTCATCAAACACAAGTCAGCGAGAGGTCACATGATGCTGGTCGGGACTCGTGTGTTTTCCTCTTGAACAACAGAAGATTGTAGAGGAAGTTATGAACCGGTGGCCCTCGCTCTCCAGATTCAGCCGTTCATTTGTGTCCTTTCAGCTCTCGTCAGAGCTGAACACAGAGTTGACCAAATCACCCAGAAAACAGACTCACGCACTTAGGAGGTCTGACACATTCAGACTTTAAGTCTGCTTTCCAGCAGACGTTCATTGTTCCCAGAGGTGGAAAGTAACGAATTACATTTACTCATGTTACTGTAATTGAGTAGCTTGTTTGTATATTTATACTTTTTAAGTCGTTTTTAAAAGCTGTACTTTTACTTTTACTTGAGTAAGTTTTTAAAAAAGAATTGTAATTCGCTACATTTTAAATCATATCCGTTACTGAGTAAAAATAAATTGCAGGCTTAATAAATTACAAATATTATGTGTGGCAGTGTTGGAACGGAAAGAGACACCCGCATGAGCGCCGCGTCTAAACCGTGGGGGTGTACACTTTAGCTCAAAGACATCAGTTCAGTTCCTCAACTCACTGTTCACCTCCTCTCTCCCTCTCCTGTGGGTTGGATCCCGCACTTTCGCGCACCGGTGTGACGTCATCAGAATTCTGCTCGGTTCGGTAGCCAGACTCGGTTCCGTGCTTGAAATGTGTTTCCCTACCGCTCCGCACGGAAGCAGCAAAATAACGTTTTGCGCTCATAACAAGTGGATTCTCAGCGCTCTGCTCATAAAACAGAAGACCTGCAGGCCTCTGTGAGTTAAAACATCCTGATGCTGTTCAGGTGTAAACATTGTGCTCCATCCCTGTGTTTGAACTCAGAAGATGCTTCTTGATGCCACAGATATGTGATGATTTAGCTTGTTTCTTTATTTTACTCCAGAATAAGAGATTAAATTATTACTAAAGCAGTTCAATGTAATTAAATTAGTCATTCAAAAGATTCTAACATGCTGCAGTGTATGTGTGTGTGTGTGTGTGTGTGTGTGTGTGTGTGTGTGTGTGTGTGTGTGTGTGTGTGTTACGCATATAGGACTGCATGGTTTCATCAAATCCATGCATCCTATATCTTGGCTGCAGTAACGGCTCAGGAAAATAACTTATATTTAATAAATAATGACGTCTCTGCAGTGTTTATGATAATGTTTTATCTTATCTTTGGTCTGGGAGGTGTAACTTATGATGATGCAAGCCTTTTAAAATATGTTAAAGTGTTACAAGAGGAGATAAATGCATGAATTTAAAGTTCATGTTTGGAGACCAACTTTCACAGTTTGGAGGCTCACGCTGGTGAGGAGACACCATTAGTTCTGGTACCTGGGCTCCCAAGGTCTATTCTACAGGATGGACGTTACGGGACCCTTACCCCAAAATTCCACTAACTCCGCTCCGCTGCGCTCCGCTCCGGCACGAACTCCGCAGCAAAATCGGTCCCGTTGTAGTCAATCAGAGTTGTTCCACTACTGCGGCCGTGCGGCGCAGTGCGGCAAAAATAGGATTGATCCTATTTTTGCCGGACGCCGGAGCACCTCCGCATTCAATGGACAGGAATCACAACCGCCCAACAGGAAAGGGAGCAAGCACAACTTCCGTTATTTCACAATAAATCGATAAACAAAAAGCGTTTTTTTGTTTCATATGCACAGGTTTAACAACTTTTAACAACTATCAATGGCGGTTGAACTTTAAATGCACAAAAGTAAGCCATAAATACAGTTTCTACTATCAAAGTAGTCACACTTTGTTGATCCAAACACTGCTGATCTCTCAACACAAATGATGGGCAGATTAAACAGCTCATTTCGATGCTTCTCCCACACAACGGGTGTTTGGATCTAACTTCCGCGTTTATTGCTCGGACTGTATCGCAAGATCTCGAAAATCCCGCGCATGCTTGTTTGCCCACCTCAGGTCTCCACACCGGAGCGGAGCCGTTGTAGAGCGGGTACCAGTAAAAATTGAGTTCGGAAGCGAGCGGCTGCGGAAGGCGGAGTGGAGCGGAGGTAGTGGAATTTTGGCGTTAAGGATTCCAGATGGATGATTGGAGGATGATTTAGGAGGATTGGAATGAACAAACTGATTTCAGTGGTGAAGGGTTAAATGAGTGAGTGAACCCACTACCAAGGATGAACTCTGCTAGCTTTAAAAATCAGCTGCTCTAAATAAGCATGAAGGTCAGAGAGGAGCTCTAGGATGGACATGGATAAAGGAACTGTAATGTAGAGGTAAAGTAGGGCAGGGCCAACGTTAGCAGCTGTCATACGGTCCATCTGAAATGTTTGACTGCATTTAGCTTGTTATGTGACAGGTTAGAGCACAGTCTCATGTTAGAGTTTTGTCATGAAAACATTGAGATACCTCACATACTGATGGCATCTAAAAAATTTTTTTTCTCAAAATAAAGAATAATTTTAATCACAATTGAAACTTACCATCCTAGAAAAACCTCGTCCAATCAATGTGCACGTCCTGTTCTCACTGATTGAATAGAAATCCCTCCTTCAAGCTGTGCGTGTTTGAGTGTGTGTGTGTGTGTGCGCGCGCACACACGAGCGAATTGTGAACTGGCGTTGTGATTTAGCACTACTTAGATGTAGCCTTACACTGACAAAAATGTAACTAAGTAACGGTTACTTTGAGTACATTTTGTTTACGATACTTTTTACTTTTACTTGAGTAAAAATTTAGGCAAGTACTTTTACTTGTAAATGAGTAAAAAATTATCAAAGTATTGGTACTCGTACTTAACTCATTCACTGCCATTGACGACTAAAGTCGTCATTTGCATTTTTTTACTGTTTGAGCATCGGAACGAGCCCCCGCGCTGAGAGAACAAACATCTCAGCCCTGAAGCCGATCTTCATCCGCATACGTCACACGTCACGTGATCAGGAAGCAACACATCCATGTGTTAGGAGATCGTTTTGGGCCGTTCCTGTAAAAAAAAAGTGAGGCCTGAACCGGAAAAGCGTCTGCCGATCACAATTCGACAACGGATTATGAAAGAACGGATAACGCTCGAAACGCGCGGCTTCTCCCTGATGTAAGAGGTGAGTCTCCTCTTTGTTTTGGTTGTTTTGGCATCGACATCATGCTAGCGCGCAACGTTCTGTGACTCTTAAAAAAACAGTAAAAACGGTGAGAAACGCTGGCAGCGAAGGCCGTTAGTGATCAGGAAATGGCTGGCAGTGAATGAGTTAAGTAGGAAATTTTAGTACTCTTTCCACCTCTGCTTGTTCCTGACAAGAGTCAGAACAAGTCAGCTGGGTCTGTGTTGAATGATGGAAATCACCAACTCGTCAAACCTACTGCTGGGTTTGTTTAAATCACCGCCCACTGAGATATTTCCCCCATTTAATAGAACTCAGATCATGTTTTAATGTGGATCTCTGTGTAAAACAAACATTTTTATATCTTTAAATTGGAAGAAATTCTGTAAATTCAAACTCCATTCATGACAAATGACTGCAATATATTCACTTGTAGTTATTATATATGCTTAGGGCTGAAATGAATTATCGAGCAGTTCGATTCCTTAAATTCCTAAAATAATTTTGTACCGATTCAAAGCTCCGTTAAATGTGCGCACCACAGTCCTGAAACATTTTACTGGCGCACAAAGTGGTGATCTAGGTGCTGTGGAGGAAAAAAGAGAAACCAGCAAAGACACAACTCATTGGAAAAGGCAGAAACAGACCAAAGTTTAGGATCACCAGTTTAACCACTGGCACATTGGCTAATGCAGTGTTTCCCAACGCAGGTCTTCAGAGCACACTGTCCTGCATGTCTCACTTGTTCAGGCTTTTGTATGACCTTCATCACCCTCTCCGTGTTCTGCTCTCCCTTTTAATCACAATTAGGGTTGTCACGATACTAAAATTTCAAACTCGATTCGATACTTGAAAAAAAAAACTTGATACTCGATTTCGATACTATTTAAAAACACCAATTTATTGAACAAATTTATTCAAAAAATAACATTCCTCAATTTATATTGCAAAAATTAAATGTTAAAAATTAAGTGTATTAAGTGCTTAAACCTTTCAAGTATCAGCATTTTTTAAAATGTGCATACAAAAACTGGTGAAAGTTAACACTTTAAATCATGAATGGTCTCACTATATACATACACTATTTGCAGAGTGATGTTTTGCTGCTTAAATTCTGTTTAAGGTGCATTTTTGTCATAAGATGTAATGCCATATGCTTTGTTCTGTACTTTTGAACAACTCTGTTGGTCAATAAAGGGAGAAAACAAATTTCTCCACAGTAGGACAAAGGTACATCTACCGGTAATCTTAATAAAAACAGATTGGCGCACGGCAGTGACGTCATTAAAAGCGCCGGTTAGATTAGCCGCAGCTAGTCTGTTTACGCCTAGAAATCCCAGACCCGTTCCAAACGAACGGGAGAATTATGTTAATGATTCCTAACAAAACCTTTCGACACTGAGATGTTTTGGTGCAGATAATGTCTTATTTCGAGGCTGCACCATGGATGCCTGTCCGCACCCGTTATATGGATATACACTGACGGTGATTCGCCGATGGATCTAAATACCCCGGGGAATCCAAGTAGCACCAAAGTTGTCAGCGTGAGTAAACAAACATACTGCATGCTAGAAATTAAGTCCGGGTTGCAATAAACGGGAGTTTCCTTTAAGCACATAAGCGTGAATATACAACTACGTGTCGGACTTGGTATGCTAATTAAGTTGGGCTGTGAAGCTCCTCCCATATTCGCTGTTTATGTTTTTGTTTATTTATTTGGCAGACAAAACTTGGATCGGAGACAACTCGCGTGGGAAATTGCAATGTAGCCATGCGGCGTCTTCTTCTTCTGTTTATCTGGGAGGCGGAGGCTGCTTTATGGCATCTGGCTGACATGAGTGTTGGTGTACTTGAAGAAGGCTGTGTATAATAGTCCACAATATCGATACCACAGGGATGGAATATCTAATTTAGATACCACTTTTAGTATCGATTTATATCTGGGTATCGATTTTTTTGACAACACTAATCACAATTGTCTATTTTTTGCTCATTTTAAATATTTTTTTATCATTTTCTAAATTATTTTTTATATTTTAACATTTTTGGTTTTTGTGAAGTGCCTCATGATTTTTATCTAAAGAGGCGCTAAAGAAATTATATTTTCTTCTTTTCTTTGTTGTAAAGCGACTTGTGGTGTTCCTCAGGGCTCTATTCTTGGACCCCTTTTATTTAATTTATATATTTTGCCCCTGGGTGACATTTTTAAAAAACAACACATTGACTACCGTTTATATGCAGACGATTGCCAATTATATGCCTCTGTGAAGCCTAATGACTCCTTATAGCCCCTTGTTGAATGCTGCAATGATGTGAAGAGCTGGCTGTGAAAACTTTCTTTTGCTGAACGATGCCAAGACAGAGGCCATCATTTTCAGCCCTAAGACTTCTCAAATTCCCCAACTGTCCCTTCCTTTTATCACAAGTGGGTTGAAAACCCGTGTCACAAACTTAGGGGTTGTGATGGATGCTAAACTAAAAATGGACATTCATGTCAACCAGGTAGGTAAGACCTGTTTTTACCACCTGAGGCATCTCTCTAAAGTTAAGCCCATTTTAAAAAGGCGTCATTCAGTTGTCCATGCCTTCATTACCTCCCGTCTCGACTACTCTAATTCAGTGCTATAATGCTCAAGCTAGGGGGTAGCACGCTCACGAACAAGTGGGGTTCAGAAAAAAATACACATGGTTGTGAATAACTAAACTCTACAAGTAAAAGAAAAAACCCACCATCCTGTTCACGTGTGGATGTCTGCAGTGGTGTGGAGCAGAACCGCAGCAGCGACCTGGAGTAGGGGTGGGCGGTATAGAAAAACAAAATCACGATTTTGTTTTTGCTAAATCATGATCTCAATCTTATCACGATTTTTTCCTATTTTAACAATTCAGACATTTTGGAAGTTATATACCATTCAATTAAATACATTTAAAATCATACCCCTTCTCAGACAACAGGATAAAAGATCTCAGAATCCTAAAAATAAAATCTTTAAAAAATTTTATTTGTCCCTCACTACTCTCCGTAGCCGTGTCCTGATGACGTGGGGGAGGGGTTTGACATCAACAATGTTCCGGTCGACAGCCACGGTGAAAAGGATCACTAAAACACACACAAATGTTTCTAAGTAATAAAAGTCACAAAGCTAAATGGAACGTTTAGAGCAGAACATTGGACTAGAGGTTTCCTAATTGAACAGACGTGTAAGAATACACCTAAAGACCGCTTACAGACAGAGCAAGTTAGTGACTAATGCTAGCAGCTAGCCGCTATTTTCGAGTATGGTGTGCTTCTTCAAAAATTCATAATTGTTCATGTCTGCATCTGAATGCATCGATTGTTTGATTATTTTCCTCAGCTCTGCCTAGCACCCCAGCTAACCAAACCAACACTCTGCCTCTGCCTTAAACTTGCTCTCGGTGTGTCTGTTGTGCAGACAGATGCAGACTAGCAAACAGCGCGACTCAGCTGAGAAAAATGTGCCGTGTTCTGACTATTTGTGCTACCCACTGATATGTGCTACTATGGGGAAATGCGCAGACCGATTACTATGTCACAGGCTGTTCACCTGAAGAGACGCTACCTCTGGAAGTTGTTATAATACGGCTTGTTGCATGTTAAATGGACAGTTAGCAAATGACTTGTAGAATATCGTTATTATACAGTAAACTAGAAAGTTTTCCTATTGTTTACCGTCATTCAAGAAATCATGACAAAAACGGTCTTTTTCATCAGTAAATCACCACAAACACTGTATATTTTTGCAAATAACTATATCACAGTTTTGGATTTTTACGTACTATCACCTATTTAAAATAAACCATGCTTAATAAGCATGTTACTATACTGTAAGCAAGAGTGAAACTGTCGTAACATGCTGCTGTAGGATAATTCCATGAGGAAGCACGGAGTCAGAACACCGGTAGAGGCATCCAGAAATAATGGCGCAGATGACCGAAGGCAAGTAGACGGTTCTACGATCTCTGACCTTTGGTATTTGTCATCACTTTATAATCATTAATAGTCTTGTATCGTCAGAACGCACGGCCCTAACCTGGAGTCTGGCTGCTGCTGCTGAGAGTCAGCAACTCAAGTCTGCTCCACACAATATAGAATACTATGGAAAGCCATTGTAGCATGTAATTAGCATGTAATTAACAAACGCTTCTACCTTTGAATGGAAAGCCATTGTAGCATGTAATTAACAAACGCTTCTACCTTTGAATACAATTTAGACTGGATTATGTTGCCCACTATACATAATACAATAGATATGCAGCCATTACAATGTTCCCAGGAGAAATGAAATGTCATTAGCATTTCCAGTAGCTTACTCCTGAACATAGTAATGGAAAATTTCAGTTCTACTGAACATATGTGGATATATCTAGATAAGTTATTTTGACAAGGATAAGTGATTTAATACAAATCCAAAGTGTTACAGAAATGTAGGTCCAATTTTTTTCCATAAAATATTTATTAACGAAAAAATATTAGTGTTTTCCCCTTTCAGGAATTATGGATGATCTTTCAGAAACCCATAAAAATGATTATCTTATCATGTACTGTGATATAATGTAGGAAATGCATCTTTTTTTTTTGATGGCCCATAAAACAATGCAAGATGAGCTGATCGCCGATCAGCAGTAACCAATAGCGTTGCACTGGTTTCACACTGAAAGCATCAGTGACACGGAATTAGAATTGCCTGGTGTAAACATCTGGACCATCCTCACAACATTGGACTGCATAAATGACGCCACTGAGCTTCTGTTTGGGTGTTTTGTCTTTAGGATGGACCAGTTTCTGTCTGAGGGTGTTGTTGGGTTAAAGTTTACTGGGATGTTGTGTTTGGTGAATATTCTTCTAGGTTTCTCTGAAACTCCTGCCACATATGGGACGATGGTGCCTTTGGGCCTGTTGTCCTTTTCTTTGCTGGTTGCTGCTTTGGATGCTTTTCCAGACCTTTGTAGATTTCACAAAAGCCCAGTTAGAGTATCTGCAAAGCTTTCTTGATGCGTTTCTCTTCCTTTTGTTTTCCTTCAGTCTTTGTGGGAATGCTCTTGGCCCAATGGTGTAAAGTCCGATGGGTAATGTGAGCCCAAATGCAAATACTGGTCTGTGTGAGTTGGTTTCCAGTAGACTTCAATGCTGAGACTTCCATATTGTTCAATTAGCACAGCACTGTCCAAGAAGGACAGTTGGTTGTTGTGGACATCCTCCCAGGTGAACTTGATGTTCTTGTCCACGGCATTAAAGTTAAAGTCCCATTAGTTGTCACACACACAGGTGTGTGTGCAAAATTTATTCTTCGCATTTGACCCATCCCCTGGGGGAGCGGTGAGCTGCAGACACAGCCGCGCTCGGGAACCTTTTGGTGATTTAACCCCCCAATCCAACCCCCTTAATGCTGAGTGTCAAGCAGGGAGGCATTGGGTCCCATTTTTTCAAAGTCTTTGGTATGACCCGACCAGGAGTCGAACCCTGATTTCCCAGTCTCAGGGCGGACACTCTACCACTAGGCCACTGAGAAAGATTAATATGCTTGGTAAAGTATTCTACTTTGTGAGAATTTGGACCCATGTGTCGTCCACATACCTGAACCAGTGGCTCGGTGTTGTTCCATTATAGGAGTTCAGTGCTCTGGTTTCCACTTCCTCCATTAAAATGTTGACGACGAAAGGTGATGCTGGGGAGCACATGGCGCATCCATGTTTCTGCCTGTAAAACATTGTTGTGTTTGAAATAGGTGTAAAGCCTGGTTCATGCTTCTCCGTCAGTTCCGCAAGGGACAGACACGCACGGATTGACGGAAGCGTTTTGTTCTCATACTTCTCAGTCTCCTGAAGAGTGTTGCAAAGCAATCGCCCGGCAGGACAACAGAGGGCGTAGCGCTGTTCTGTGGTATCCTGTCATGTATCGGTCCATGACAGTGTGTTTATATTGTTTTTTGTGTATATAAGAGACTTTTGACATGGACATATTTGTCTCTCATTCTCCCACCGCTCCATGCGCTCCCCACCTCTAAACCCACATTTCCTGCCATTTCCATCCACAAATAAAACGCTTGCTGCACGTCTTTTCACTCCTCCAGTCACGGGAGAATGAAACGTTCATATTTTTAGAGTTTTTTCGCGAGGTATTCTTCAAGCTTCTCCGTGTCTGCCGCTTGTTATCCGCGGCTCTCTTTGCAATGGCGGTGCTGTAAACAACAGCGGCGCCCTGACCAATCACAAGCTTGCGTTGTCCGTCTCAACTGACAGATGTTTAGAAAAGAGAGCTCGACTCCGTCCGTACTTGCATGCCTGCCAGGGCCCTACGCAAAGACGGATAATGGTATTGCGTGTCTCCGCACTGACGCAGACGGAGAAGCATAAATCAGGCTTTAGAAAGGCAGAGATCCAGGAAGGTACAGATCTGGTCTGGAGTCAGTTTTGACCTCTCGTTACAGAAACTGCTAAAGGACCGCACATTTTACTACAGACTATCGAGGAGAAGCCACCCCGTGTACATATATGTGGTCTTCCGAAGATTCACAAGGAAAGAACTCTTCTCAGACCCATTTCATCAGTCTGCATTTATTTTGTTCTGGATACAGAAAAATCAACAAAACGTCAATAAAAAACATTCAGTGATGTTTAGGTTTGTATTTTCCAATCAGAGCCGAAATGAGCTCTGATGTCTGGACAGAGTTTAAACTGTTAGACAAAAACAATTATGACATCAGAACCTGAGTTAGATCGTTTATAAGTTTAGAATAAACACAACTTTGTGTGTGTGTGTGTGTGTGTGTGTGTGTGTGTGTGTGTGTGTGTGTGCTTGCGTGAACACCTTTTCTCATGTTTGTCTTAAAGAACATGTCCGTCTTGTTTTCCTGTAATTGTGTGTTTTGTTTCTGAACGTGTGTGTTTTCCCCGCACACCGTGTGTGTGTGCATGTCTTCTTGAGAGCTTATGATTTATTGAGGTCCATTTAGAACCCTTATCACTGTCCCCACGGCAACCACCCTCACAGGACACACTCAAAACACAATTACAGTAATACAACATGCAGTGCACACACACACACAGAGAGAGAGAGAGAGAGAGAGAGAGAGAGAGAGAGAGAGAGAGAGAGAGAGAGAGAGAGAGAGAGAGAGAGACACCAGCCTTTTGTCTTGTCTCTAAACTGGACAAACAGCTGAATTTCTCAGTTTACATTTAATTAACTGTGTGTGTGTGTGTGTGTGTGTGTGTGTGAGAGTGAGAGTGAGAGAGAGAGAGAGAGAGAGAGAATCATCTGCATCTTTGTGGAGCAACAACTGTTTAGTGATTTAATCTGATCTGTTTTCATGTGCGGTCGAACTTGTAAAACTAATTTTTGTGTCCCTCTGGTTGACCATCAGAGCCCTAGCGCCCCCTAGCAGCACTCGGCTCAACTACGGGAAGCAGCAAATGTTCTATAACTGAACGTTTCTTTTCTGCTGTTTTTGACCCAAACCTGCCCTAGGTTGGTTTTTAAGCTTTTACCTCTCTGCTGCTGTTTTTTTTTTTTTTTCATCAAACAGATTCAGAATAATTACAACCTTACAACAGACCCAGTTGAAACGTGTTCTACATGTGTTTTTTCCAAAAACAGAAAATTCAACATCAGGAGTCATCCATAAAATGAAACCAAGTCGGTGTGTTACGCCACTTTAGCTTGTTAAGTTTGATCCAAACCTAAGCTCCCGTTGCAACAATTCTAGATTTAAGTGGTATGATTATAGTCTGAGAAATAATCAGGTTCATGAACACCGCGATTATTTTACATGAATTGATTTCGCATCTGTATTAACACAAACAGGTCCTAAAAAAATTAGCATATTGTGATAAAGTACTGATAAACATTAGACTTTCATATATATTAGATTCATTACACACAACCGAAGTAGTTCAAGCCTTTTATTGTTTCTAATATTGATGATTTTGGCATTCAGCTCATGAAAACCCAAAATCCCTATCTCATAAAATTAGCATACTTCAGCCGACCAGTAAAAGAAAAGTGTTTTTAATACAAAAAAAGTCAACCTTCAAATAATTATGTTAGTTATGCACTCAATACTTGGTCGGAAATCCTTTTGCAGTAATGACTGCTTCAATGCGGCGTGGCATGGAGGCAATCAGCCTGTGGCACTGCTGAGGTGTTATGGAGGCCCAGGATGCTTCGATAGCGGCCTTAAGCTCATCCAGAGTGTTGGGTCTTGCGCCTCTCAACTTTCTCTTGAATATTTCCCACAGAGCCTCTATGGGGTTCAGGTCAGGAGAGTTGGCAGTCCAGTTGAGCACAGTAATACCATGGTCAGTAAACCATTTACCAGTGGTTTTGGCACTGTGAGCAGGTGCCAGGTCGTGCTGAAAAATGAAATCTTCATCTCCTTAAAGCTTTTCAGCAGATGGAAGCATGAAGTGCTCCAAAATCTCCTGATAGCTAGCTGCATTGACCCTGCCCTTGATAAAACACAGTGGACCAACACCAGCAGCTGACATGGCACCCCAGACCATCACTGACTGTGGGTACTTGACACTGGACTTTAGTCATTTTGGCATTTCCCTCTGCCCAGTCTTCCTCCAGACTCTGGCACCTTGATTTCCGAATGACATGCACAATTTGCTTTCATCCGAAAAAAGTACTTTGGACCACTGAGCAACAGTCCAGTGCTGCTTCTCTGTAGCCCAGGTCAGGCGCTTCTGCCGCTGTTTCTGGTTCAAATGTGGCTTGACCTGGGGAATGCGGCACCTGTAACCCATTTCCTGCACACGCCTGTACACGGTGGCTCTGGATGTTTCTACTCCAGACTCAGTCCACTGCTTCCGCAGGTCCCCCAAGGTCTGGAATCGGTCCTTCTCCACAATCTTCCTCAGGGTCTGGTCACCTCTTCTCGTTGTGCAGCGTTTTCTGCCACACTTTTTCCTTCCCACAGACTTCCCACTGAGGTGCCTTGATACAGCACTCTGGGAACAGCCTATTCCTTCAGAAATGTCTTTCTGTGCCTTACCCTCTTGCTTGAGGGTGTCAATGATGGCCTTCTGGACAGCAGTCAGGTCGGCAGTCTTACCCCGGGTTTCCACGGGAGCCGTCAGCAGCACGTTACTGCAGCACGCGTAAGCTGCTGCTTGGCCCTTCCCACGAGACGCGAAGCAGCAGGGGAGCAGCTGTCACCGACCGAGCACGAAGTCTCACGAGTGACTTCGTCAGTAAACACAACAACAAGCAGGAGAAAATTGCAACATGGTTTGTGTTTTATGTTCTGTCCGTTTTATAATCGCCAATACGGACCTGAAAAACAAAGGAGACCGCTAGCTAGGTGATAACTTTTCACGGGGACGCGCAGTTAGTAACCTTTTTTAAAAGTAAAGCAACCGGAAAGCAGTACGTTCTTTATTCTGAAAATCTCGGTAGTTTCTCTCCATTTCCGCGTTCGATTTCCTGTCTTTCCTTCCCCAAAAATGTCGAACTTGACCCGTTTCAGAGGCATCGCGCGTAGAAAATAGAACCGGCGCGTAAAGGCCGCGACATGCTGCTCCTGAGACGCGGCCGACTCGCGCTGCTGACGGCTGCTGACGGCTCCAGTGGAAAAGGTTCTGTTAACCACAGCGGTTCCTATCAGCAGCTATGACGTGCTGCTGCAGTAACGTGCTGCTGACGGCTCCCGTGGAAAGCCGGGGTTACCCATGACTGCGGTTTTGAGTAATGAACCAGGCTGGGAGTTTTTAACAGCTTCAGGAATCTTTTGCAGGTGTTAATTAGTTGATTCAGATGATTTTCATGATAAGCAAATTTTTTGAGATAGGAATTTTGGGTTTTCATGAGCTGTATGCCAGATTAACATCAATATTAGAAACAATTAAAGGCTTGAACTACTTCAGTTGTGTGTAATGAATCTAATATATATGAAAGTCTAATGTTTATCAGTACATTACAGACAATAATTAACTTCATCACAATATGCTAAGTTTTTGAGAAGGACCTGTATAAATCACACACATTTTATACATTATTTATAAAAGGCATGATTACATCCCATAAAGGTTTTGAACCACTTAAACATCTGTTGTTCTTTTTCCAGAGATCTTGCTTAGAAAAATTCACTCTACTGCTCATTTTCAACATTGATGTTTTGTCTCCACTATTAACACAAGCCTGGAGGAGTTCTGCTGTGTGGTGGAGTTGCTAATGCTAACAGTTTACTTCTACTAGCTGAGACATTCTCTGCTGTTTCCTGGACACTAAACCAACAACAGCCTTCCCCCGTCGTGA
>SSNQ01034178.1:51144-73644 GCA_006942095.1 Nothobranchius kuhntae
ACGCGCAGTTAGTAACCTTTTTTAAAAGTAAAGCAACCGGAAAGCAGTACGTTCTTTATTCTGAAAATCTCGGTAGTTTCTCTCCATTTCCGCGTTCGATTTCCTGTCTTTCCTTCCCCAAAAATGTCGAACTTGACCCGTTTCAGAGGCGTCGCGCGTAGAAAATAGAACCGGCGCGTAAAGGCCGCGACATGCTGCTCCTGAGACGCGGCCGACTCGCGCTGCTGACGGCTCCAGTGGAAAAGGTTCTGTTAACCACAGCGGTTCCTATCAGCAGCTATGACGTGCTGCTGACGGCTCCCGTGGAAAGCCGGGGTTACCCATGACTGCGGTTTTGAGTAATGAACCAGGCTGGGAGTTTTTAAAAGCTTCAGGAATCTTTTGCAGGTGTTAATTAGTTGATTCAGATGATTTTCATGATAAGCAAATTTTTTGAGATAGGAATTTTGGGTTTTCATGAGCTGTATGCCAGATTAACATCAATATTAGAAACAATTAAAGGCTTGAACTACTTCAGTTGTGTGTAATGAATCTAATATATATGAAAGTCTAATGTTTATCAGTACATTACAGACAATAATTAACTTCATCACAATATGCTAAGTTTTTGAGAAGGACCTGTATAAATCACACACATTTTATACATTATTTATCAAAGGCATGATTACATCCCATAAAGGTTTTGAACCACTTAAACATCTGTTGTTCTTTTTCCAGAGATCTTGCTTAGAAAAATTCACTCTACTGCTCATTTTCAACATTGATGTTTTGTCTCCACTATTAACACAAGCCTGGAGGAGTTCTGCTGTGTGGTGGAGTTGCTAATGCTAACAGTTTACTTCTACTAGCTGAGACATTCTCTGCTGTTTCCTGGACACTAAACCAACAACAGCCTTCCCCCGTCGTGAGTCCAGATGGGTGAGTCCATGAATGTTAGTGACAGTGTGGCGTAGATCTGTCAGGATTTTCTAATCCTAGAGTTTCGCCGTCTGTTTTCTATCAGAAGCTAAAGCAGGAGATAGGTGTAGGAGACTTTTCATAAGTGCCTCGTGATTTTTATCTTTTGAGTCGCTATATAAAATATTGTTTTCTTTCTTTTGTTCTTTCATGTTCAGCCTGCATGAAAAACTCAGACACTGATTATAATCAGGAATAATCATTAAAAAATGATATTAGTGAACCACACCTTTAAAGATAGAAATATTGGAAAAAAATATGATTTTAACACTAATTAATAAGCATGAAATGATTAAATAAATACACAGTTATTTATCTTAAAATGTGTTACCATCCACAAAACTCATGTTTACAGATTAAAGGTTTCATGATTCGTTTTAAAATGAGAACTCTTACAAATATTACTCTGTCACTACGGCAGTTCTACCGTCTGTTTTCTATCAGAAGCTAATGCAGGAGATCGGTGTAGGAGACTATTTTCATGTTTAGCCTGCATGAAATACTCAGAGTGACTCATTATAATCAGAAATAATCATTAAAAATGGGTTTTCTGTGAACAACACCTTTCATTATATTTGCCTAACAGACTTTTTTGAGTTTCTGTAAAAAGACAAAATGGTTTAGATGTTGACATATGGTCAGTTTAGCACTGAAGGATGGAGACAACTTAATGAATTAAGATGCTTAAGTCCTACTAGTGCAGTTGTTATTATGAATATTACTTATTGCCAGCCATCCATTTTCATCTGCTTATCCAGAGTCAGGTTGCGGGGGCAGTAGCCTAAGGCGAGAGGCCCAGACTTACCTCTCCCCAGCCACTTGGGCCAGCTCCTCTGTGGGAATCCCAAGGCGTTCCCTGGCCAGGTGAGGGACATAGTCCCTCCACTGTGTCCTGGGTCTACCTTTACGTCTCTTCCTGGTTGGACGTGCCTGGAAAACCTCACCAGGGAGGAGTCCAGGAGGCACCTGATCAGATGCCTGAGCCACCTCAACTGGCTCCTTTCGATGTGGAGGAGCAGCGGGTCAACTCCGAGCCCCTCCCGAATGACTGAGCTTCTCACCCTATCTCTAAAGCTGGGCGTACACTGTGCGACTTTTTCACTTTTTTGAGCCGATTTTCCAGTCGTGCGAGAAGCCACGACATCGGGGCGAGTTTTGCGCCGAGCGGTCGTGTAGTGTACAGGGGGTTACGAGAGGCGATTAACACCACGTGACCAGCCACCGATCAGCAGTCGTGAGGTCGCAGGGACTTCTGGTGTGTTTAATATTTTGCTCGTCCCTCGTGAGGGTATCGCAGTGTTGAAGCGGCGCTGCGAGCAGTTGCGAGCAGCTACGATCCAAAAGGCATCAGAACCGCTCACGGCGCATGCGCGCGCAATCCTGCATCAACGCCGCGGTCGCTCGCTATTTCTCTAATAACACACGCTGTTCGTTTTTGTTTCTACACGTTTTTTTTACTCACAAAGATTGTCAAGAAAGCGTGTTTGTCGTGTTCATGTCAAATTAAACTGATCACAAAACACAGATTCACTTTCTTTATTTCGTTTTCCTCATCCAACCCCCATAAATCCCTGAGTGTCCTCCTGCAGCACTCCCGAAGAACAACAGGCAAGACAAAAAAGTCTGACGTGTTGTGTAAAAACTGCTATTTTTAGCATATTTTTAGGTCAGAAGTGTTGCTACCAGACGTACAGTGTGAGCAGTCAGGTCGCATGCGAGAACTGGGTCGTACAGTGTGAGCACATGACTCGTGAGATCTGCTCTGCGAGGAAGTCGTACAGTTTGAGCTGAAGCTGGACGCTGCGAGTGAAAAAGTCGCACAGTGTACGCCCGGCTTAAGGGAGAGCCCAGCCACTCTTCGGAGAAAACTAATGGGCCATTCCCATCTGTACCGGGTCGGCCCGGGCCGGGTAGCCCCAGTCGGCCCCAGCCTGGCCCGGTTGATTCCACACATCCTAGCCTTAAGCCCATGTGGGCTGATTCTACCCACCAATCAGAGGCTTGCTCTAATGGAAGGTGTGAATTTGCTGTCAGCAGTGGGTGTGTTGGCCCTGGTCGGCCTGGAGCAGACCTCCTCGAGAAGAGGGCTGAGAATGAGCCTTGGTTAGCCTGGAAAAATACCAGGCCACCCAGATATGTAAACAACCTACGCTACCCGGCCCGGGCCGACCCGGTACAGATGGGAATGGCCCGTAATTTCAGCCGCTTGTATCCGCGATCTTGTTCTTTCGGTCACTACCAAAAGCTCATGACCATAGGTGAGGGTAGGAACATAGATCGACCGGTAAATCGAGAGCTTCGCCTTCTGATGCAGCTCTCTCTTCACCACGACAGACCGGTACAACGCCCGCATCACTGCAAATGCAGCACCAATCCGCCCATCGATCTCCCGCTCCAGTTTTCCATCACTCGTGAACAAGACCCCAAAATACTTAAAACTCCTCCACTTGGGGCAGGACCTCATCCCTGACCCGGACAAGGCATTCTACCCTTTTCCGAATCAAGACCATGGTCTCAGATTTAGAGGAGCTGATTCTCATCCCAGCTGCTTCACACTCGGCTGCAAACTGCCCCAGCGAAAGCTGAAGATCAAGTTCTTATGAAGCCAACAGGACCACATCATCTGCAAAAATAAATTTCCCTCTGGGATTAATAAAGTATTTTTGAATTGAATTGAAGCAGAGACTCAATCCTCAGGCCACCAAAATGGATGTCCTCCACACCTTGGCTGTGCCTAGAAATCCTGTCCATAAAGGTTATGAACATAATCAGTGACAAAGGGCAGCCTTGGCGGGGTCCAACTCTCACTGGGAACGAGCCCGACTTACTGCCGGCAATGCGGACCAAGCTCTGACACCAGTCATTCAGGGACCTAACAGCCTGTATCAGAAGGCCTGGTACCTAGGGGTGGGTACCTTTGACATTTGAATCGATCCGGTACTAATTCCCGGTACCTACGAATCGATACCGGTACTTAACGGTACCAATTTTCGATACTTTTGAGTGTTTATTATTTTAATTCTCTTTTATAATTAAATATGTATTTTTCTCAATATATAACAATATTTGATAAATATCACGATAAATAATATACAACTGTTTGTATTTTAACATTGCCCTTGTAGTTTTATAAGCTGATAATTAAACTGAAGCAAACATCTTTACTGTGAACTAAATTTACTGTGTATCTTCATTCCTTTTGCCATCTTTTTTAATTTGATTTTTCCTACTGGGAAGTTAGAATTTCCGAGGAGAAAGCGAACGCACCATTAGCTGATAACAGTGGTAGCAATGGAAGCTAACATATCAAGCTAACGTTATCTTTAACAGTTTATTTAGCGGCTGGAGCAGATTAAAACGATGCCTCACACTTAGATCGTCACTGGTTTCGTCTTCGCCCGTCACCTTTAGTAAAGTGAAGCCAAACTTTAGAGCGCGTTCATGTTGTTCTAGTCGGAAAATCGGAGTTCCAAGGAGAAAGCAAACGCACCATTAGCGAAACGGAAGCTAACATATCAAGCTAATTATATTTACTTACCGGAGCAGATTAAGATGAGGATGTCTCACTTAGATAGTTGTCGCTGGTTTCATCATCCAGTTACCCATCACATTTAGTGAAGTGGACCCAAGCTTTAGCCTGCGTTCTCTCTACCATGCTGCTCTATTTACAACTGGTTCACAGCAAGCGACGACAAAACGCTCTTGCGCATGCGCAGCTGTCTTGGCAAGTTCTCGTTAGGATGGACGGGTACCGAAACGAGGCACCATTTGAAATGACGTGAATCGGTGCTCGGTCGGTATTATGGAATTCGGTCGGTACCTTAAAAAGTACCGAATTCGGTACCCATCCCTACTGGTACCCCATACTCCCGGAGTACCCCCCACAGGGCCCCCCAAGGGACGCGGTCAAACGCCTTCTCCAAATCCACAAAACACATGTAGACTGGTTGGGCAAATTCCCACGCACCCTCCAGGATCCCCCTAAGGGTATAGAGCTGGTCCAGTGTTTGACGGCCTGGACGAAAACCACATTGCACCTCCTGAACTTGAGGTTCAACAATCCGATGGACAATCCTCTCCAGAACTCCTGAATAGACCTTACCAGGAAGGTTGACGAGTGTGATCCCCCTGTAGCCTTGGCGACCACCAGAGCCGCGTTCTGCTTGGACTGCCGGTACCCGTCAGCTGCCTCTGGAGTCCCACAGGCAAAAAAGACCTGATAGGACTCTTTCTTCAGCTAGACAGCATCCCTAACAGCCGGTGTCCACCAGCAGGTTTGGGGGTTGCCACCACGACAGGCACCGACAATCCTGCGACCACAGCTCCGGTCGGCCGCCTCAACAATGGAGGCACGGAACAGGGTCCATTCAGACTCAATGTCCCCCGCCTCCCCCAAAACATTTTGGAAGTTCTGTCTAAGATGGGAATTGAAGCTCCTTCTGACAGGAGACTCTGCCAGACGTTCCCAGCTAGGGATGCACCGATACCGATACTGGTATCGGCATCGGTGCCGATACCAATACAATACCAGTATCGTATCGGTAAAAGTTAACCGGTACCAGGTACCAAGATGCTTGAAATGGCTTCACTGTAACTTGTCATTTCTGTTCACCTAATATTTTAGTTTTGTGACGATTTCCATTCATATATTTTACTTTTTATCTACCTCACAGTCTTTTCTTGTTGAAAGCAGGGAAAATAAAATCTGTATTCCAAATCATTGCATTTTTTTGTGTGGTGGAAGTATCGGTATCGGTAATCGGCATCGGCGAGTACTCAGATCCAAGTATCGGTATCGCATCGGTTTGGAAAAAAGTGGTATCGTGCATCCCTATTCCCAGCAGACACTTGCGATACATTTGGGCCTGCCTGGTCTGACCGGCATCCTCCCCCACCATCTGAGCCAACTCACCACCAGGTAGTGATCAGTTGACAGCTCCGCCCCTCTCTTCACCCGAGTGTCTAAGACATGCGGCCGCAGGTCAGACGAAACAACAACAAAGTCGATCATCGAGCTGCTAAGAGCACATATGGACACCTTTATGTTTGAACATGGTGTTCATTAGGATAAACCATGACTGGCACAGAAGTCCAATAACAAAACACCACTCAAATTCAGATCGGGGGGGGGGGGGGGGGGGGGGGGGGGGGGGGGGGGGGGGGCTTCCTCCCAACCACACCTCGCCAGGTCTCACTGTCGTTGCCCACATGAGCGTTAAAGTCCTCCAGCAGAACGAGGGAGTCACCGGAAGGAGCGCTTTCTAGCACCCCCTCCAAGGTCTCCAAAAAGGGTGGGTAGTCTGAACTGTAGTTTGGTGCATCAGCACAGACCAAAGTCAGAACCCGGCCCCCACACGTAGGCGGAGGGAGGCTACCCTCTGATTCACTGGGGTAAACCCCAACGTACAGGCACCAAGATGGGGGCAACAAGTATGCCCACCCCTGCTTGGTGCCTCTCAGTGGGAGCAACTCCAGAGTGGTAGAAAGTCTACCCCTCTCAAGGAAACTGGTTGCAGAGCCAGAGCCATGTGTTGAGGTTAGTCCAACTGTATCTAGTCAGAACCTCTCAACCTCACACACCAGCTCAGGCTCCTTCCCCATCAGAGAGGTGACATTCCATGTGCCAAGAGCCAGCTTCTGTAGCCGAGGATCAGACTGCCAAGGTCCCAGCCCTCAACTACCACCCGTCACACACTGCACCAGACCTCTTTGGCCCCTCCCACGAGTGGTGAGCCCATGGGAAGGGGGGCCCACGTTTCCTCTTCGGGCTGTGCCCGGCCGGGCTCCATGGGTGAAAGCCCGGCCACCAGGTGCTCGCCAATGTGCCCCACCTCCAGGCCTGGCTCCAGAGAAGGCCCTGGTGACTCACGTTCGGGCAAGGGAACATGGTTTCCATTTATATAATTCATCATAAGAGGTCTTCGGGCTACTCTTTGTCTGATCCCTCACCTAGAACCTGTTTGCCATGGGTGACCCTACCAGGGGCAGAAAGCCTCAGACAACTAAGCTCCTAGGATCATTGAGACACTCAAACCCCTCGGTAAGGTGGCAGCCCAGGGAGAGTGCTTTGCTGTGGAGCACTAACTGCTGACTGGATTATGCGCAGAGGATCTTTGAAGTGAAACAATAGAGTCACTTCCTACTTCCTGTTCTCAAGTCCCACGTGATGTTGTGACTATCGCGCGACTTTCCAAGACTTCTCAAAACCAAGGGTGAGACCCTGCACGGCTTGGCTGCCTCCAGTGTACCCCGGCTTTAAGTGTTAAAAGTCTTCAGTGCTGCACCTAAACTAAAATTGAGAAATTACAAAAAGTTTAAACCAGCACACAGCTGCTACCGACTGGGATGGAGGTGAAAGCCATTAAAACAAAACTCCTAACATCTAATTTTGTACTTTAACAACTTGAGGACCAGCGGATGTGATCGGAACCAGGATGCAGCATACTGGTTCTTCATCAAGACGACGACATCAAACTCAGGAAGTTTCCACAGAGTAAACAGCTAATCAGTTAATTAGATAAAATAATCGTTACCACTACCATCTGATTTGGGTCATTCAGGATCTTCCAACTTTATTATCAGTGACAACAAAAGACACACACACACACACACACACACACACACACACACACACACGACCCTGTTTGGTCAAATTAAAGTCATAAATTGTTTTTCCATTAATGCTTTATTGACTGGTTTCCATTTATTTGTGCTGAGAGGAGGTTTGGTCCTTCAGCTGCTGTTAAATGGCTCCCCACCTGTATGATGGAGAGGATGAGGGGAAGAAAACCTGATGGAGGGGAAGTAAAGCAGTGACAGAGGAGGAGGAAGGAGCATCGCGAATTTTTATCCTTCAGCATAATGACGATCGACTTCTGCTCCATAAATCACTGTCCTCCAATCACAAACAGGCTGCAGATTTGTTGGGAGAGCGTTATCTGAGCGGCAGAAGAGCGCTGATCCAACGACCTTTGGCAACAACAGAAAGGGGTTGAAGTTTTTCTCTCCCTCACTCTCATTTTCTGTCTCTCCCGAGGAAACCACTTTGCTGAGTCGTGATAATGACAATGTTGAACACTTTCCAACGAGCTTCCCTAACTTCCATTAAAAGGAGCTTATTTTATTCCACCACCTTTCTGCTGCCTGGCTTTCCTTCCATATTTCATCACATCCTCACAACTCAGGCCGACACAAGAAATTGATGCTTTTTTATTTAACTTTTGCCTGTTCTGAATTTTCTAGGAGTTTAGCAGAAAGTTGCAGAATGTGTGTCGGTCAGAAGTTAAACTTGTTCCGTAGGGATGTCCCGATCAGGTGTTTTTTGCCCTTGAGTTCGAGTCAGAGTCATTTGACTTTGAGAATTTCTAGATACCGAGTCCCGATCCGATACTTTCAATACATAAAAAAATGAAAGAAAAAGAAGAAACTGTTCCAGAATGTTCTTTATTTTTTATTTAATGACCTTTTTATTTTAATTTTTACCAACAGATCACTTATGTGAGCTAGCTTGAACAACCAAGTAATAAATAACAAATTCTTCACTTTTGGACTCTATTGCAAATATAAAAAGTCTAATATAAAAGCAGATGGCACATCAACTTAAAATACCTGGCAGGGGTCTGTTTTGCCTCAGCCCCCAAAATGCTTAGATACGCCCCTGGGCATGGGACGGAGTTTTGAAGATGATCTGAATTGTATCAACTATATAAATACTACATGCTGATAAGTTATTGCTTTATACAGGTACAAACGTGTAGTGGGATCAATCTACCTACATTTTATTTTGTTAAAAACTTTGTTTTGTTTTCTTGGTTTTTATTTTCCTGTCTTCCTGTCCCGTCTGTCTCTGATCTTCCTGCATCTCCCAGTCCTCCAGACAAACTCCTGCCTGCTCCCTTCTTTTTCACCTCACAAGTAACGTTTTAACTAGCAGATAAAACTGATCTATTGACCGCACAAAAGCGGACTGTGCTCTGCGCTGCCCGGCTGCGCCAGTGACGAGCGCTGCAGCGCGAGCGCGTCCACACGTCAAATACAGACAGAACTTACAAGAAAGAAAATGAACGGACACGAACGACTGTGTGTTAATTGTATATTTTTTGGTGACACCACTTAGAAACTTAGAAAATGTTACTGTGGCCGTGTGCAGAAGGCAGCTGGAGTTCATGAATAATCAGCAGCTGGGATGAGAATCAGCTCCTCTAAATCTGAGACCATGGTCTTGAGTCAGAAAAGGGTAGAATGACTTCTCCATGTCAGGGATGAGGTCCAGCCTCAAGTGGAGTTTAAGTATCTCAGGGTCTTGTTCACGACTGAGGGAAAGCTGAAACACGAGATTGATAGGCGGATTGGTGCTGCATCTGCAGTGATGAAGGTGTTAACAGAGCAGGAAAAAGTCATACGGCGTACACCCGGCTTTGGGATTTCCCCGGAGGAGCTGGCCCAAGTGGCTGGGGAGAGGGAAGTCTGGGCCTCCCTGCTTAGGCTACTTACTGCGCCCGTGACCCGACCCCAGATGAGCGGCTGAAAATGGATGGATGGACCTGATGCTGTCCAACTCTTAATGTGTGTGAATGGATGAATGATACACTGTACTGCAGCAGTACTCAATAGGTAGCCCGCAGGCTAACCCTAACCCTATGTGAACCCCAAACCCTGCGCGCACCCCTCCGGCCGACCGGTAGGTGTAGGAGCAGCAGTGGTGTGCATGCACCGTGCTGTCATATAGCAGGCTGTTGTAATGAACCGCCAAACCAACCTCCCCGCGGTCAGACAGACGAGCTGGAGGTGAATGGAGAGGGGTTGTTTCATTACACTGTAAGCTGGACTGTTCTGTGTAGAACCGCCAGCGCTCCAAACAAACCACAGAGTGTCGTCGTCCCAGCGTAGCTGTTACTCACCACATGGATGGATCTATGGTGGTTTTTTTCCTCCTGAAGGAAGGATTTCAAGTTAGCTGCACTTACAGCCAGGGTCCGAAATTAAATTTTTTACTCACCGGCCAAGTTGGCCGGTAGATGATGAAAATCTACCGGCCAAGCATATTTTTTACCGGCCAAAATTCTAAATGATTTAGATCTACCTAAAGCATGTTATTCTATATTATGTTGATTCCAAACAGAGTGACAAAATAATTAAAACATCAATTAATAAGGAAAACAACTCTTTTGTCATTTTTACTATTTATTTATTTTTAGAGATGTTTTTATGAACTCTTTCATTGAAATCTAGTCAGACTCCTTGTTTTCTCTGTCCATGAAGTCTGGCCTCCTGCTTCTGACACCGTCTTTGTGCCAAAGCATTACAGCCTCATTTGGGTCCTAGTCCTTGATCTCTGGAGAACACAGCTGCACCATGAGAATATCTGAAAGTGTATCAGGGCTAGGGTTGTCACGGTAACCGGTGTAGCGGTAAACCCCGGTAAAAAAGTTGACAATAATAATAACCGTCTTGTTTTAAAAAAAATTATCTCGGTGAATTACCGTGGCTGCGGTGTAGGCGCGGTGACCCTTACCAGCCACCGTATCATCTGGAAGTTGCCGGCGGCACATGCGCACTTTGTTGTTTACGACCAAAACTTTCTTTAAGCTAAAGCTGAAATAATGGCCAGAGGAGACGGCACTCGGGACATTTATTATCCCTCAAAGAAGACAAAGTCGGAAGTATGGGCATTTTTTGGATGTTTGAAGAATGCCGAGGGCCAGTTGTCTGTGAAAGGCAGCGACGCTACGTGGCCATCATAATGTAGCCATTGTCTCACGACTCCACCACCTCCACCAGTTCGCCACTTTTCACAAAACCTTCTGGTTGCCACTGGTCCTGGTGGTTTTTCTTCCAGTTCGACGAGTTTTCATTTGGAAGGCTGGCTGACTCCAGTTAAAAACCGCCACATTTCACCGCTAGTTTTAACGCGAAGCTAACTGCTAACTTGATAACCTGAATGAATGGGATAGGTGGAAATGACGTTGGGTGCGGCGCTCACGTTTCGCGTATGTTTGTGTACGTTGCATGCAGGCGGGAGGAGTATCAGAAATCCATGGAAGATGACTGATAAACATAACTAATTTGGTGCAAATATTTACTCGCCAGGTGGCAGGTAGAGCTCAAAAATTTACTCGCCAATTGGAGCAATTAACTCGCATTTGGCGAGTGGCGAGTGTTAATTTCGGACCCTGCTTACAGCCATTTTCCTTGTTTTTCTCCGTGTCTGGTTCGATGACGCCGCATTTCTGAAGCACATTTGTAGTATTGGACTCATTTTCACACAAAACCTAAAATAACATTTCCCCCTGTTCGAAAATGAGCACGTTCTTGGTTTCAAAATGTGTCTTTAAAATTCGCATATGTGAAATCCATGGAACAAAATGAGCAGAATTAGGAAGTAGCGTTTTGAGCCCCGTTCATTTACTTACTCTTCCAGAGACCCGTGGTCTGGAAGTAGATGTGCGTGCCTTAGGCTCCCCATGCAAGAGCGGGTCATTTATCGTTTATTTCCGATACCGACAAAAACCGGTACCGATGTCTGCGGAGTCCCCCCTAAAACAAAAGATAAACTTTTAGGTTGCTAACATGACATATGTCCTATTATGAATGCTTACACTTTAAACATCATCAGCGACTGGCGTGGTCCGGTTAGATTGTCTACTGCGATTTAACATGGATTTGTATAAATAACCACAAACAACAAAAGTAAAATCATACAAACACTCAAATAAAATATAAAAGTTTACATAAATTAGGACGAAACTAGAAACAAAATTAGATGAAATAGGAAACTACATGATTCTTATTTTAGATGAATGAGCGAGAGAGAAATAGAGAAAAATGCTCGAGTTTAGATAAATACAACAATATTACCTTTCTGATGCATAGTGAGTGTTTTTATCTTTTTAAATCAGACTGCTGAGAGCTGGTTTCGTCCTTGTGTTTTATTGATCCAAGCCCTCGTACATCCTGTGGTGAAACAGAACCAGCAGCGAGGAGCCTCATTGATCACGGCGCTACAAGCCAACAGCCCGCTGAATTAACATATTCATTTCAGCTGGCATTTAGCTGGCGAGAGACAGATGGAGGGAGAATGGTGGTGAGTGAAAGTGACGGAGGAAGCGGAGGTAGACAAGGAGCACTGAATGAGGAAGAGGAGTTGCTTTTTAATAACTCACTGAAATTACGTTTTATACAGCTGCAGAATTCAACGTTAAGGACATTTTAAAACCTTTAAATCTGCTCCCATCTGTCTCCTTCTGTTCGCCTGTAAATGTCTGAAACATCACAACCTTCTGCAGTAATTTTGCTTCTCTATTGTCATATTATGGCTTCACAAGCAGAGTTGAAAAGTGCTGCAGCAGCACTGCAGCTCCTTCATCGCAAACGCTGCTACAGCTGCGTAAGTGGAGCTCCAACACAAGAGTTTCATTCAGTTAAACCTCAAACTGTCACTAATTCTACTATATAGTTAATGTTTGCATATTTCCAAGGAATGTGCCACCTTGCAGAAAAGTTGCATTAGCTTTGGAAATCACCCAGACGACTGAAGCTGCTCCAGAAGCACCAAACGTACAGCCTTAAATCTCAAAGACAGAAAACAAACAACTGAAGTCCATCACTGGGAATTATTCATGACTCATTAAAGTTTTGTCTTGTTTACAACAGGACCATGTCCAACCCGCAGGGTGGTGGCTCTGCAGGGTTTCCCTGGGTTCCCGTATCCCACCGAGCCCATCCATACCTAAACGCTGAAGCTGCAGCTTGTAAGCCACAGTGCTGCTAATGCCAGAGGATGCATACAGTCACAAAGTCTCAAAGTTATATCACCCTCTTCTTGCGATTTGCCCTCATTAAGCTCATGATTTGACCTCCAACTCCTCTGAAAGTTGTCTCACATTTCTAGCTCTTTATGACTCACAGAACCTAACCTGAGACAGGTTCCAGATTACCAAACTAATCCGACTAGTCTGAGAAAGACAAAAATCACAACATGAGAACAAAGTCTCCAACGTTTAGAAAAATTTGTTCCAATTCTTGAAGAATACAAGCCTGGCAAGCCATCCCTTATATGTCAATATGTAGTCTGGCTACGACCAATAGACAGAGCTCAGTGTTGTAGTCGCCATCCGGGTCAGTTGCCACATTCAGCTCTGAGGCGCAGTAGCGGCCATCCAGATCAGCCTTCGTCACCAGAGAAAGACGACGTGGCGAGCCGGCGATGTAGCTCAAAAGTTTGGGAGGATTATTCAAAGACAAAAGCAAAGCACGTAGAGCACAAACTCTGCAAAGTGAAACTCTCGTTTAACGGGAGCACAACAGCGATGCACTCTGTTACCTCGTGTTAGCGGCTAACATCAGAGTTACTTGTATTTAGAGGTGTAGCAACACCAGTAATGGTGGCGATATGTTTACCTTTAGAACACGTTTTTATGTCACAGATTTTTGCTGTAATTGCAAACGCTATTGATTTATGTCATCTCGCTACGTTACAGTGATAACAGTTTGTTACGTGTGCACCTCAGTGAGCTAACGCCCTGACCGAGGTCTTTGTGAGCCTGCACATGTTGAGCTGCTGGTGGTGGTCGGAGGCACCGGTGGCGCTACTGCTCGGCAGACCTCGCCTCTGGATGCTGTGGCTACCTTTTAACTCATCACCTCCAGTGTGTGAATGTGTGTGTGAAAGGGTGAATGTGTTGTTAAATGTGTTGGGGGGGGGGGGTTGTAGAACCTCTTCTTCCGGCTCTTGGAGAGTACAGATGCTTTTTTTACCTCCCTCTCCTCCCTATCTTATCCCAAGGCTCTCTGTCTGTCTTTGGGTGTACGGCGCTTCAGCATTTTTTCTGGAAACAGGAAATTATTAAAAATGGACCTGGTCAGCTGGTCTCTCAACGCGATTGACAAATTTTTTTCAATGATGAGAATGGGAGAAGGGACTCTTGGATGCGCCTCTGGGACAGAGCTAGCTGGGTATATCATGGACTCCTGGAAACAGTGGAACCTGATCTGCCTCTCTCAACTGTCTGTAGAGGATTCTGAAGACGTCTGGATATTTGTGGTTTTGGTGTCAGGTTTCTTGCTTTTTGGCCTGAGCGGTTACCTGGCTTACCGGAAAATTAATGAGCTGTCGAGGAATATTGGCTCAAACCAAGAGCTCAGAGATGGATTAAACTGCGCTGTGAATGCACAAACTCGTATAATTGTCAAGATGAGTCGTAAGCTTGGAACTTTGGCTAAGATTTAGACTCTGGCACAGATGGTTGATTCAATCAAGGAAAAAGTTGACGGGTCAGCACGGATTGGGATAGATTAATTACTAGGGCCGACCGATATATCGGCCGGCCAATGTTATCGGCAGATATTGTGGTCATTAACAGTATCGGCTATCGGCCAAAAAGACTGCCGATATGGCCGATATTGCGCTACCTATCCAGCAGATGGTGCCAGCTTTATGAACTCATGTTGTGAGGCTCCACTCCTCGGGGGGGTGGAGCCACCGTCACAGCACACATGCAGCAGAAGCAATTCAGTCAAGCAGAGACAACGGTGATGAGGAAGTAGGAGGCAAGTCCAGTTTTAAGCATATTCGTTGTGTCAGTGGTAAGTTGAACAGTAAAACAAGCAATGGCAAAAGTATGTTTCCGCTCAACATGCTTCCTAAGTTTATTGTGTGCGTCGTGGCCTCGAATTGAAAAGTTTACCCGGAAAAAAAAAACTGCCACAGCATTACGCTCTATGTAGAGCTCACGCTGCTTCCCCTTTAGTCATGCAGGGCAGTAAGTAAGTAACAATGGCCTTTTTCTGGTAGGCATTCTGGAATATTCTCAGACAATTTCATCCACTCTTCTTCAGCAGTCTTTTCAAACTCACACGACCGTTGTCGCTGCTGAGGCCGGGAGGGGGGTTGGCAACAAAGCAATGAAGCGCTGTGATGGCAGAGAGTCCCTGGGAGAGGAGGAGGGGCAGTAATACGACGAGAAAATAAACACTCCTCTCTACAGGCGTTTTATTGTGGGCAGTATTAGGTACACCTGTGCACTACTCATGTCAGATCAGCACCTTGATGTGGCACACCTGTGAGGTGGGATGGACTATCTCAGCAAAGCACAGGTGCTCACTGTCAAACATTGTGAACAATGTTTGAGAGAAATTGTAATATTGTGTATCTGGAATGAATTTTAGATCTTTAAGTACATCTCATGAAAAATCGGAGCAGAAACAAAGGTGTTGCGTTTATATTTTTGTTTAGTGTATAAATGAAAATGATTTAAAAGAACAATAAACCTAAAAGGGAAAGAAGAATAACTACAAAAATACCTGACAACAAAAGGAGTAGAAAATTCAGTGGAAGGAGAAAAAAAAAGACTTGAATACTAAATGAGAAAGCCTTAACAGCTGGGGAACCAAACAAAAACAGAGCCATTGGTTTTGAGCCACAATGTCTGATATCATTTATTTACATGATAATTTTTAAACTTTTAAGTATAAAAATGCCACATTTAATGTATTTTACTTTGTCTTGGTATCAACAGAACTGTACTTTTATGCTGATTATTTTGTTACAGATGGAGTAAGCGGGTCGTAGTAAGGTGTGGGACTACTTCACTAAAGATCCATCCGGTGATGTCATCTGCAGCATCTGCTCATCTTCAGTAGGCCAGGGGTGAGACAAAAGCAAGTCAAAAAACACAACTAACTTGTGGCACCATCTTAAAAGGAAGCACAAAGATGATTACGAAGTTGCACAAAGTCAAGCAACGAAAGGGACAGGAACTCAAATGACTCTTCCACAAGTTGTTGAACGAACAGCAAAATGACTGAGTTTGTGTGTTCTGTTGTTTATGAGATCTGCAAAATAAATCTTATTTGCATTACTTGGAAACCCTAGTGAGTAATTGAGACAGTCCTTTTGTGTGTAATAGAGAAATAAGTTTGCATCAAAAAGGCAGAGAATGAAGGGTTTAATCTTAAGCACATTTTTATTTTTATTCCTTTTTTGTGAGGGAGATGTAGCGGCCATTATATTGGCTATCGGCCTTCGTTAAAAGTTTTATATCGGTATCGGTCCCAAAAAAAGCATATCGGTGGGGCCCTATTAATTACACCATTATTGGATTTAGAGAGGTTGAGGACCAACAGAACTTTAAGACAGAGAAAAAATTATATCTGTCTGGCCTCAAAACAAGTTCTTATCTGAATCTGGTGCCCTTGAGCCTTAAGTGATTACACCCCCTCAGAAGAAACGTGGAATGCGGCCGTCGCCATGGCAACTCAGTCTCCCTATCTCAGCCTGGCGGGACTGCGACTGGTGAAGGCCGTTGAATCGTTTCTAAACCCAACTACCTCCCTCCCCTGTCCAAAAGGAGGTGACGAGCGCTGCTTATCGCGGCTGCATGCACTGATGTGTGGAGAGTCCCCAAGCCTACCACCCCACCTAGAGGACACTTATGTTGTGTAATGTCTGAAGTCTGTTTCATGTCTGTCTGAGGTGTTTTTTGCATAGCAAAGCTGCTCTCCCTGTGGAGGGTAACTCTGAAGTGCCTTTTTTTCCTCCACCTGAACCAATCCTCATGTAACCCTCGATCTCTATTAAGGTAGCGCGACTCGGGTTGCAAATGACCACAGTCACTAATTCTTGTCATGTGTCTATGCCTATGTATGTATGTCTGATCTCAAAATTGTGTGTACTGAAACTAATTTCACTCTAATTTCCCTCTGGGATTAATAAAGTATCTTTGAATTGAACTGAATTGAATTGAAGAAGGCGCTATACAAATACAGGCCGTTTAAATGATGAATGATAAATGACCCGCACTTGTATAGCGCCTCTCAGAGTAAGGACTCCAAAGCGCTTTACACTACAGTGTATTATTCAACCATTCACACACACATTCACACACTGGTGGTGAAGAGCTACAATGTAGCCACAGCTGCCCTGGGGCGCGCTGACAGAGGCGAGCAGAGGCGCCACCGGTCCCTCCGACAACCACCAGCAGGCAAGGTGGGTTAAGTGTCTTGCCCAAGGACACAACAGCAGAATTCTCTGTCCGGAGCCGGGATCGAACCTGCAACCTTCCGATTACTGGACAACCCGCTCAACCTGTTGAGCTACTGCTGCCCCAATTCATCATTTACCATAAAGCTGTGAAGTCTCACAAGGCTTTGCTAGAGTTAAGTGACATCTTACTTCTGACTTTTCTATATAAAAGTTCATCCCACATTTCAAACAGAAAAATAAACGGTGAATGAGACCACACCAACAACCAACTCACAGACAATCTGCCGCGCCGCTGCCTTTTTGAGAAGATCTCCATATTTTCTTGTAGAAATGTTAGAAAGCATTGGAAAACCCGACACAGCAAGTATGAACTTTTCCTCAGCATTTCCTTCATGTTTACCTGGAAATGTACCAAGAAGCATCCTGTCTGCTCAATTTTCAGTCAATGAAACCTTCGCTGACTCGTCCTCGTCAGAGCGACAGTGATGAAAAGTTGAAATTTTCTCAACTTTCTGGGATCATGTTGCGGGCTCGCCGGTGCATGACACATGCACAATTTTCACATGTTGCTTAGTAAGAGGGAGGCCTGTGTTATTTACTTTGTCATGCATGTCTCATTGAAAACGAAAAGAGGCAATGTGTGTCGAGCCCATTAGTTTCACTCAGTCACAGAAAGATCCGATACAGTACTGTGATAGGACCGTACAATCGGTTATAGAGCTGTGATTGGCCCGCCAAACCGACAGAATGCTGTGATTGGCCCGCCACAAGACTGGTCTGACCTGCAGCGGCTCTAAGAGTGTGGCTTGACCGACATGCAGATCAAAATCATTTAGCTTTGGTGTGTCTAGATTACAGAATACCATCTTTAGTTGCTGTTTGGGAACCCAGAGGTAACTGACAGTGACAAGTTGGCATTCTGTGGTTATTTACATGCTTTTTAGAGAACACCCGTGAGGGTTTGGGGTCCTGTTAACCTGGGAATTACAGGAAAATTAAACATTTTTAATTGTTATTTATTGAACCTCACATTAGTAAAAACCTGGTCATTCATCAAGTCCCTCAGAGGGCCACAAAGCCCACGGGCCACTTTCAGCACCTTAGTTTTGGGGAGGTTTATCCTCCATTTAGAGCTAAATAACAGAAGTTAATATTAAAAAAGGTTGTTTAGTTACTTCTGAACAACACATAGATACAGAAATGATATGAAAGCTCTGAACGTGAATCCTTCAACCTTGAGGCGTTTTCTGTCAACTAAACAATTCTGAGTTACAGGAAAAAAAATCCCACACAGTCAGAAAGAAGCTGATTGTTATTAGTTTATCTGAGACTTTCATGTTCATTGTAAACCTTGAACCATTTAAATTGGTTTATCCCTCATTATGTTAAACTGAAAAGGTTTTATTAAGTTAGTGTAACTTCTAATGGAGCCCCTTGACCCCATGGTGTTTATTACATCCTTTAGAAGAGAGAGAATTAAAGCAGAATAAGATATAAATAGCCTTTGGCGGTGAGAGGAGCTAAGGTTTGCCTTGAGGATGGCACTAGAGAAAAGGTCACGTCAGTAAAAAACAGACTTCTCTTCTATAAAGTATAAATGTCTCCAAAGTTCATGTGTTTGGTTTTCAGATCCTCTGTCTGAGGTGGAGGACCTGTCTTCATGTTGATGCTCGGAGACAAAAGAGAGAAGATCCTTATTATTCCCCTTGGGAGATATTCATTAGGGTTGAGCCGGATACTCGTTTCAGATGAGTATCCGGTACGGATAAAGCATTTTTGATGAGTACGATCCGTGAATATCTGTGTCCATGCTGAAGGAAAAATCCTGTCTTCATGTTCTGTGATTGGCCAGTCACACAGAGCGCCCGCCCCTCTCTACACAAAACCATCAGACGGCCCACAGCTGCTGTCTCTCACACACACACACACACACACACACACACACACACACACACACACACACACACACACACACACACACACACACACACACACACACACACACACACACACACACACACACACGCGCACACGCGCACACACACACACACAGCGCTCTGCCGCGCACCCCCAACACGCTGGTGCGCGGTTGGAGTGGATGGTTTTATACGAGCCACAGATCTAAGTTGTGATTATTAATGAAAACTTTGTAGAATCTAGTCGCACTAATAAGTGCCAACGGAGCTCCGGTGTGAGTTAACGGATGAGCAGCTCCTGTCAAACGGGGACGGCAGGCGGAACAGGACCTGACTGGGGAAATTCCCGGTGGGCCGGTCTGGTCGGTGTTTTTTTCTGGTGGACCGAGAGAGCGGCACTGAGGCAGTGGTAGACCGCACCCCTCCAACCCCCCGCGTGTGCTATCGGAGTTTCTCAATCTGAAAACGAGTTGTTTGCAAGCGCGTGCACGTAAGCAAGCACTCACACAAGACTTACCCCTCAGGAGAAAGGCAGACAGATTCTGCAGCATTCTGGAGGATTTCCTGTTAAACGCTACCATTAGATGAAAAGGGGAGGAGGGCATTTTTTTTTCAAATTAAATCAAAGATACTTTATTAATCCCAGAGGGAAATTAGAGTTTCAGTACACACAATTCAGAGATCAGACATACACGGGCAAGACATGACAAGAATTGGTGACTGTGGTCATTCGCAACCCTGAGTCGTGCTACCTTAATACAGATAAGAGGGGTTTACATGAGGATTGGTTCAGGTGGAGGGAAAAAAGGCACTTCAGAGTTACCCTCCACCAGGAGGGAAGCTTTGCTCTGCAAAAAAAGAAAAAAAAACCTGAAACAGATATGCAACAGACTTCAGACATCATAACGTAAGTGTCCACTAGGTGGGGTGGTGGGTTGGGACTATCCCCACTTCAGTTCCTGCAGCCACGATAGAAGCAGCGCATGTTACCTCAGTATGGATAGGGGAAGCAGCATTGAGTTGGAGGGTTGCAGTGACCCTGGAACGATTCGGCGGCCTTCCCGCAGTCCCGCCCAGGCTGGGAAAGGAGACAGAGTTGAGTTGCCATAGCGACGGCACATTCCACATATCTTCTGAGGGGGGAGTTTTCGTTGTAGCCTTGTAGGCTCAAGGGCGCCAGATTCTGATTAGAAATTGTTTTGGGGACAGAGATAATTTCCTCGCTGTCTTACAGTTTGTTGGTCCTCAACCTCTCAAAATCCCAATAATGGACATTAATCTATCCCAATCTGTGCTGATTCGTCCACTCTATCCTTGATGGCATCCATCTTTTGTGCCAAAGAATGAATCTCCACCAAAGTCCCAAGCTTATGATTCATCTCAACAATTATTTGAGTCTGTGAATTCACATCTGAGCTCCCGGATCTGGCCAATATTCCTCGACAGCTCGTTAATTTTCCAGTAAGCCAGGAAGCCTCCAAGGCCAATGAGCAGGAAACATGACACCAACACCACGAATATCCACACGTCTTCAGAGACCTCCACAGACAGCTGAGATAGACAAATCAAGTTCCACTGTTTCCAGGAGTCCATGATGTGTCCAACTGGGTCTGTCCAGGCGGGGCATCCGGAAGCCCCTTCTCCCGTTCTCATCGTTGAACAAATTTTATCAATCGCGTTTAGAGACCAACTGACGAAATCCATTTAAGTGAATTTCAGTTTCCAGTTTCCAGAAAAATGCAGAAGCAGCCGTGCACCCAGCACACACAGACAGACAAAGGCCTTGAGAATAAGATTTAAAGGAGAGGAGGAAAAAAAAGCATCTGCACCCTCCAAGAGCCGGAAGAAGAAGAGGAGGCGAGCGGCTCAGAGCGCAAATGTGTCATGTCTGCAGGTGAGTGGCTGAGCCAGGTGGAGGCGTGGCTGCCTCACCTGGAGACCAGCGCGGTGCTGCCACGTAGTCATTTGCTGATAACGTCATGTTTTTCAGCTTAGCCATCAGCCACAGCTGCTTCTACATGAATGTGGAGCAAAGTTTAACCTGAAAATGGAGATAGAATTATGGTTTTGGGCTGAAATATTAAATTTAAAGTAAGTTGTACTAAACTACCACACTAATGAATAGTTGTGTACAGCAATATTAGACACTCATCTATACAGGTTATCAGCAAAAAAAAAAAGTAAATTTAGGCGTTACTTGCTTTTTAAATAAGCCTGAATATTTTCTCCCAGAGATCAGCTCTGTTAGAAATAGGCAGATGTCTGCTTAAGCTGGATGATGTCACATATAAAAACATGTTCACAGATAACTGATCTTTGAAAAAGAATATGAATCATTTTTTAATTTAATGCTGATTTTATTTCATTTCTAAGGTTTGGATGTCTGTGAATATTACAGAATTTTCTGGTTGGTGTAAAGATGTATTTTGTTTCTATTCCTGACCGCTCACCCTGTAGGTCTGGTAGCAACTCGTCTGACTCAAACACATGCTAAAAATAGCTTTTACACAACAGGCCGGACTTTTTTTTATGTTGTTATTGATGTCTGTTGTCCTTCGGGAGTGCTGCAGGAGGGAACGTGTGGATGTGAAGGAAGGAAGGAAGGAAGGAAGGAAGGAAGGAAGGAAGGAAGGAAAGAAAGAAAAAGAAAGAAAGAGAAAGAAAAAAAGAAAGAAAGAAAGAAAAAGAAGAAAAAAGAAAGCAAGAAAAAAGAAAGAGAAAGAAAAAAGAAAGAAAGAAAAAAGAAAGAGAAAGAAAAAAAGAAAAAAAGAAAGAAAGAAAGAAAGAAAGAAAGAAAAAGAAAGAAAGAAAGAAAAGAAAGAAAAAGAAAGAAAAAGAAAGAAAGAAAGAAAAAGAAAGAAAGAAAAAGAAAGAAAGAAAGCAAGAAAAAGAAAGAAAGAAAGAAAGAAAAAAGAAAGAAAGAAAGAAAGCAAGAAAAAGAAAGAAAGCAAGAAAGAAAAAGAAAGAAAGAAAGAAAGAAAGAAAGAAAGAAAGAAAGAAAGAAAGAAAGCAAGAAAGAAAGAAAGCAAGAAAAAGAAAGAAAGCAAGAAAAAGAAAGAAAGCAAGAAAAAGAAAGAAAGCAAGAAAAAGAAAGAAAGAAAGAAAGAAAGAAAGAAAGAAAGAAAGAAAGAAAGAAAGAAAGAAAGAAAGAAAAAGAAAGAAAAAGAAAGAAAAAGAAAGAAAGAAAGAAAGAAAGAAAAAGAAAGAAAAAGAAAGAAAAAGAAAGAAAGAAAGAAAGAAAGAAAGAAAGAAAGAAAGAAAGAAAGAAAGAAAGAAAGAAAGAAAGAAAGAGCATACACAAAGAAAGAACTTGCCCAATCTCGTAGATTCTTGCACGAGGGGAAAACGTAGATGTGATGTATGAACCTATGTGTCAATGCGATGTTAGTCAGAACTTCCGTATCTAGGAGAGCTGAGTTCCGGATGTAAAATAATTTGGTTTGCGTTAAGCTATGAAGTTGATTATTCATTTATCTCCTCTTGTAGCACTTAAACATGTTTTAAAAGGCTTGTATCATGATAAGTTACACCTCCCAGACCAAAGATAAGATAAAACATTATCATAGACACTATTAAGATGTCATTATTTATGAAATGTATGTTATTTTCCTGAGCCATTCTTCAGCCAAGATATAAGATGCATGG
>SSNQ01034178.1:76144-90451 GCA_006942095.1 Nothobranchius kuhntae
CCAAGATATAAGATGCATGGATTTGATGAAACCATGCTGTCTCATGCAGTTCTATATGTGTAACACACACACACACACATGCACGCTCGCACATGCACACGCAAGCGCGCGCACACACACACTGCAGCATGTTCGAATCATGTGAATGACTAATTTAACTACACTGAACTGCTTTAGTAATAATTTAATCTCTTATTCTGGAGTAAAATAAAGAAACAAGCTAAATCATCACATATCTGTGGCATCAAGGAGCATCTTCTGAGTTCAAACACAGGGATGGAGCACAATGTTTACACCAGTGTGTGAATGTGTGTGTGAATGGGTGAATGACTGATTGTGTTGTAAAGCGCCTTGGGGGGTTCCAGGACTCTAGAAGGCGCTATATCAAATACAGGCCATTTACACCTGAACAGTATCAGGATGTTTTAACTCACAGATGCCTGCAGGTCTTCTGTTTCATGAGCAAAGCGCTGAGAATCCGCTTGTTAGGAGCGCTAAACGTTATTTTGCCGTTGCCGTGCGGAGCGGTAGAGAAACACATTTCAGGCATGGAANCGAGTCTCGCTACCGAACCGAGCAGAGTTCTGATGACGTCACACCGGTGCGCGAAGGTGCGGGTTCCAACACACAGGAGAGGAGGGAGAGAGGAGGTAAACAGCGAGTTGATCGACTGAACTGATGTCTTTGAGCAGAAGTGTACACCCACACCCCCCCAACGGTTTAGACACGGCGCTCATGCAGGTGCCTCTTTCCGTTTCGACGCTGCTACACGTAATATTTGTAATTTATTAAGCCTATAATTTATTTTTACTCAGTAACGGATATGATTTAAAATGTAGCGAATTACAATTCTTTTTTAAAAACTTACTCAAGTAAAAGTAAAAGTACAGCTTTTAAAAACGACTTAAAAGTATAAATATACAAAAAAGCTACTCAATTACAGTAACATGAGTAAATGTAATTCGTTACTTTCCACCTCTGGTTTTGACGACGTGTCAAAAGCTTTGATGGTTAAAGAGGATTTTGCTTCAGGTGGCCGGTCTGAAGCTTTCTCTAGAACTGAGGGAAAACCTGAGTAATCTGGTTGTAATGTTCTTGTCACACCCTGTCCTGTCTCCCCATTTGGTTCAGCCTGTGTCTCTGTTGATTGCTCCCACCTGCCTCTCATTTCCCAATCACCCAAGATCCCAGCCCTCTTGTATTTAAACCCCTCCAGTTCTGAGTCTCTTGTTGCCTCATTGTTTCCATGTCCTGTGTCCAGTTATCATTAAAACCCTTTAGAGTTTTCTAGTTTGTCTGCCTGCCTGCTTCCTCCCCAGCGTTTGGATCCTTACCTCTGCTCCACTCACCAGCGCATCCTGACAGTTCTCATGTAATGATTGTGTAGCCAACCAGAGGTTGACAAGTTTGAGGAAAATTACCAAGAATCTCAGAAACACGCCTTCTTTGATACCAGATGCTCTGATCTGGGGTAAAGGCTATTTATGTGTCATGGATTTAACTTTACCTTACTGTGTTCTTGGGTGAGTGCAAATGGTGATGACCTTGTCAAGTAAACATGCAATCAATCAATGTAATCACAACATAACATTCATTTCAACCTTCAATCATTGAGCACAGATTAATGAAAGCATTTCATTATATTAATTATCATAAGTAACAATAAAAACATTTATTTACTGATTATCTAGCTTATAATTTTTAGAAGTTCATATTTAATTTTAAATCTTCTTTCTTCTGTGAAGCAAGGAGTCTTAGATAAAAGGGTGCTCTGTGAGGGACCTTGGAAAGAACAGGATGTCAATGTTATGATTCCAAAATGTCTACAAGCAGTGCAGGATCTTGTGGCTTGTTGGCAGATAGAATATAGAATCCACCTCATAGGATGGAATTAGGTCTGCAGATGACCGATGACCTATAGGTCAATCTGTAGGTGAAAACTGACCATTTGTGGACATTACAAGATGTAAAGTGCACGCCTGGCTTAATGTTGTGTTTCACAGCATATGATGTGTTAAATGAATCAGAACGAATCTTGTCGCCCTTACTTCATTACTGATTCACATAGAAAGGCAGGACACAGATGGCACATCAGACACTCCAAGCTGCTTTTACTCAACAACAAAATTAACAGATTTCAACTCTAGGATCACTTTAAAGTGAAGGAGTCCTGAAACGGCTCATTCTGGAAGGTACTGAAACTCTCAAGAATAAAGTATCTGAGATAAATTTATGTGAAAGGGATTTAGAGCAAAGAACTTCACAAACATGTTTTCTATCGACCACAGAACCATTATAACTAATGTATAACACGTCCTCTTTGGTGTCTATTAAAGGTTTTATGTTAAAACATCAGCCTCTCCTGATGCATTTAACCCTACTGAAATAGGTCCTTCTGATTGTATTAGTATTATTATAATACTATTCATGATAATAAGAAACTCTCAGTCACCTAAAATCTGTTTGAAGAGGTCAGATGGAGCAGCATATCTAAGAGTCTCAGAACTTCATTAGGAGTTTTATGAGACCTTCTTATGAACAGCAGGAAGTGGACTTTGTTCACAGACCCCTGCGGCGGTACGTTTACACCTGCTGTGCTTCCTCGCCTGAGTACATCAGAGTGAAGAAATAAAGAGTCATGATTGTTGAGGTGGAAAGTGTAGAAATCATCACATCCTCCTATATATAAAACTATTAGCATTTTATAAAGGTTCTTATTCTTAAAATAAAAGAATACCACCAAACCCTTCCAACGGCATCCACAGTTGAAGGAAAACCTCAAATCAGAGGATTATGGTTGACCTTTAGTTTCTATATGTTGTCACGGTAACAAGAACACCTGGCAGTGAAGATTGAAAGGTAAAGACCATCATAAAGACACGCTCACACCGAGTCTCACATTAACTAAGAGAAGCAGCTAGAATTATGACTTCATTAAACCTGCAAAGAGAAATCAGACATCTGAATGGCGACAGCTCCAACCTGCAGCACTTCAGATAAATGTTGGCCTGATTCAGATTAGAACGATAATCAATAATACAACTGCAAGGATGCCAAAAACACAGGTTCATTATTATAAAAGTGCTCAGCTTCATAACAACACTCATTTTGAAGTTGCTTTGGTCAATTCAATTCAAAGATACTTTATTAATCCCAGAATGTGAGAGTAGAGTTTCTAAAACAGGGTATATGCAGTCGTCATCCTCGTCTTCCTCCGCTTATCCGGGTCGCGGAGCCAGCATCTCAACTAGGGAGCTCCAGATCGTCCTCTCCCCGGCCACCTCCACCAGCTCCTCCGGCAGGACCCCAAGGCGTTCCCGGACCAGATTGGAGATGTAACCTCTCCAACATGTCCTGGGTGGACCCGGGGGCCTCCTGCCGGCAGGACACGCCCGAAACACCTCCCCAGGGAGGCGTCCAGGAGGCATCCTGACCAGATGCCCAAACCACCTCAACTGACTCCTTTCGATCCGGAGGAGCAGCGGTTCTACTCCGAGTCCCTCCCGAATGTCCGAGCTCCTCACCCTATCTCTAAGGCTGAGCCCGGCCACCCTACGGAGGAAACTCATTTGGGCCGCTTGTATCCGCGATCTCGTTCTTTCGGTCATTACCCAAAGCTCGTGACCACAGGTGAGGATTGGGACGTAGATCGACCGGTAAATCGAGAGCCTGGCTTTCTGGCTCAGCTCCCTCTTCACCACGACAGATCGGCTCAGCGTCCGCATCACTGCAGACGCCGAACCAATCCNCACAACTTCTATGGGATGACAATTGTGATTGCTTTACTTGCACTTGGGCCCACCCTAAGACAGCTGAGAGCTGCTTAAGCCAATCACAACACGTGACAGCTACCAAAACTGTTCGCTCATGTACGTCAACGTTATCTTTCAACGGACGATAATTAATGAATCAATTTGTATAAAATTGATCCAGAAGTAGTAGCCTGTGCCTACAATTTTTGATATTTTTCTGTAAAACAGTCATTAATAAATTGATTTGAACTAACCATTGAACAGCCACTGACCTGGAGGGTCTTAAGCTCCCTATTGACAGTTTGCACGTGACATCCAGTGTTGGAGTAATGCTTTTCAAAAGTAACGAAAAACTATAATGTATTGCATTTTTCTGTAGAGCAGTAATGTAAGTGGTGGGTTTACTTCCGAGTTAGAATTATGGTTGGAGCTGGGGGAAGCCCAAAAGCAGACCCACTTTCTACCAGTGGTGCCCTCAAGAGGTGGCCAGGGTCGTCGTCTTCGTCGTCCTCTTCATCGTCTTCTTCCTCCGCTAATCCGGGTCCGGGTCGCAGGGGCAGCATCCCAACTAGGGAGCTCCAGACCGTCCTCTCTCCGGCCACCTCCACCAGCTCCTCCGGCAGGACCCCAAGGCGTTCCCGGACCAGATTGGAGATGTAACCTCTCCAACATGTCCTGGGTGGACCCGGGGGCCTCCTGCCGGCAGGACACGCCCGAAACACCTCCCCAGGGAGGCGTCCAGGAGGCATCCTGACCAGATGCCCAAACCACCTCAACTGACTCCTTTCGATCCGGAGGAGCAGCGGTTCTACTCCGAGTCCCTCCCGAATGTCCGAGCTCCTCACCCTATCTCTAAGGCTGAGCCCGGCCACCCTACGGAGGAAACTCATTTGGGCCGCTTGTATCCGCGATCTCGTTCTTTCGGTCATTACCCAAAGCTCATGACCATAGGTGAGGATTGGGACGTAGATCGACCGGTAAATCGAGAGCCTGGCTTTCTGGCTCAGCTCCCTCTTCACCACGACAGATCGGCTCAGCGTCCGCATCACTGCAGACGCCGAACCAATCCGCCTGTCGATCTCCCGATCCCTCCTACCCTCACTCGTGAACAAGACCCCGAGATACTTAAACTCCTCCACTTGAGGTAGGACCTCTCCCCCGACCCGGAGTTGGCAAGCCACCCTTTTCCGGTCGAGTATGCAGGAATCTCAAAATTAAATTTAAGACTTTTTCGACTTTTTAAGACCTTGAAAAAATAAAATTAAGACTATCGCAAAGAACTGGTCAACTGTTAAACACTCATATTGTTTTTAAATACTGCATCGCTTCGTTTTCCACTTCGTGTTGGGCTACGTTACATCCGGGACAGCGAGGCTGTAGCAATAATACGTAAAGCCATGTGGTACAAAAAAGCAAACCGCGCGCATAGAAGAACAAAATATATATATATTTAGTTTACTTGCATCTATTTCTCATAGCCACGAACTCTGAGGTGTGAAAAAAGTGACAAGTAAAATAAGTCCACCCAAACAAGGTCCTCACGTGCTGCAGATGTGCACCTATTCTACAGTGGGTTTTGTAGTGACCTCTGACATTTATAGACTTTTATTTTATTTATTTATATAAAAAAAATAAAAATTATGTGATGTTTTTGCAAAATGCAAGCATTTTTCTACCAGTCCTACTGCTCAAGAGAGCTAAATAAACTGAAATAACTAATCAGATAATGATTAGGGATCATCATGTAATAATGAACTATTATTATGAAACTAATTCACAGAACACCAAACATAGAAACATCAGAATATATTCCAAATGACTGTAATCATTCTTCAGTAGGATGACCAGATCCCAACTCACCAAAAGTGGGACAGAGACTGCTCACCGTGGGACGTGAAGCTTCAATGTAACCAGAAAAAGTGAAATTGTTTTTTTTATTCTATTCTGCCTTTCAACTCTAACATGACTGTTAAATATACATGCACCGATTATATAATTGATGTCTTATATATTCTATTTGAATTCAACTTGAACAAGCAAACAGCAAAAGGTATAATGCTGTTTCTCAGTTCCTCTCCAGTTACCACAGCTTAACTCAGGCTGGACCTTCTACTGTGGCTCTGAGTAACTTTAGTTACAGTTACTTTAAACCATCAACTGATTTTATAAACATAGACAGGCCCAATATAAAATAATGAAGGTTTAAGCAGCTTTTTAATGTTTTCACTGAATATTTGTGCTGACTTTCAACAGAAAGATAGTAAAAGTACCAGTAACATCTTTAGATCTATTTATGTTTATTTTCCACTAATAGCATCTCATTAAGAACATATTCATACTGTGTTGCAAGTTTTTCTTCTTGATTTCAAATCTCTTATATAACATGTTGGGAAGACGTGCCTAAAGGGTTTAGCCTGCATGCATCTGAAACAACAATCGCAACACCTTGTCTGTCAGAATCTTCTTTAGGTTAGGATGGACCTGTCTAATTACTGGGAAAGCGGTTTTTCACCAACACTTGAACTCAACCATAGGCGGAGATCCCAGGGGGGGACAAGGGGGACGCGCCCCCACACACACACAAAAGTTATTGTAAACACATAAATGCTATCAGTAAACCTGTATTGTCTTCTAAAACCACAACGTACAAGTTAGTCTGCAAATACAAAACAATGTGTTTTTAATTGCTGAGAAATTATATATATTGATTCATGTGAACGCATTTGGTTTCATAAACAGCAATTTTCACTGAAAAGCATCAAGTTTGCAAGTATGAGACGAACATATTTTAAAATCATATAAATGCGAACCAAATTTATGACTTTACTAAACCGATTTAAGACTTTAAGACTTTTAAGGGTCTTAATTTTCCTTTCATCAAATTCAAGACTTTTAAGACTTTTTAAGACCCTGCGGATAGCCTGTATAATAAAAAATAGCAAAAACCAGTTATATATACGTCACCAGACGGGATTAGACCATCTACATTAGACTAATGCAGAAAACACTTCTCCAATCGTTTGGTTTTTTTAGACCCTTGGTGTTCGTACATGCAGGACACTATCTCCGGTAATCAGTGTGTGGACTAGGACTACTGCAGAGGAAAACTTTACCAGGTGTAAAAAGTGAATATATGCTGCATTGCTTCCAGCTCGCTCTCATGCGCATCCGCGTTTTCAGATATCAAATTAGTGTAAAACACGAGCTGCCATGAAGAACATTGAGGTTTTAGTGTTAGAGACCATCTCTTCTGGTGTCTCTGCATTGTTCGAGCTTGTTTACACGTCCTCATGAATCATCCCGTGCAGCAGCTCTCTCCTTCATTCAGAATGAGATTGCAGTTTCTAGACTCGCATTTATACACACCAACAACGCCTCAGCCATTACTCTCCGTAAAGATGCAACATAAGGACATTTGCATCATTCGCTCAGAAGTTTTCTAATTCACACACTCTGTGGTTGTGGGTTTGAAAATTGCAAATTTTATGTAAATTGCTTCTGACACAAGCTGCTAAAGGACATGGGGGAATGCAGGCTGCAGAAACAGACGGATTTCATAAAATCCCAAACATCTGGTGAATAGCACGCCACAGTGTTAGGATTCTTTAACGTGGAAACAAGGTTAGAAAACAGCACATCTCCAGTTAAGCTTTAGTTCCATAAACTGATTTTTTTTACCTTTATAGTTTATGAGTTTGTGTCCAAAAAAGTGAATGGGGTCAAAAAAGAAAGATACTCTGTTTGGTTTGCTCGTGAAGCAAACGATTGAACCTTAGCTTCAAACAGACGAAGGCAGAACCAGAATTCTTCATTGAAACTGGGTTTATTTTTACCGTCAGCTCTGAAATGTTTCAAATAAACATTTGAGTGAATAAAAAGAGACTAAGCTGAAGCCGGTCAAACGTCAGGCTGGTGAAGTCATTAGTGGGGGCTGATCCGGGACACACAGAGCTTCGGAAACGAACCGGGTCAAACTAGATCACATTCCACCTCCAACAAATTCATTCAACCTCTAAACCGTTTTGTTCCTTCCTGCTTCTCACTAAAAATTTTAACACGCAGAATTAAATTATGTTTTTATTCAATAAAAAAATGGAGTAAACACTGAGCTTTCTCTACAGATGACTAATATGAGTTTCTAATATTAATAATAATAAAATAATACTCATGTTTAGTGCTGCATCGCTATGGAATTTTTGGGCCGCTACCAGTATTAATATCAGTTATTGCGATACCGATATTCTACATTAGTGTTTCTAAAATCATCAGTTTTTGTATAGAATGGATGTTATTAAGGCTGAATCTACGTTATAATGTACACACAACACACACATTTAAGCTTCTGAGATGATTACAGTCACGTGGCTAAACAAATACACATCACCTCCCTCACCCTCGGAGACAGAAACAAATAGAAACAGGATGGAAAAAATATTCACTGTTGTTATGCAACCGATACGATATGTTTGAATAATCGGTGCTATAATCAATATCAATATACTCATACACATTATAATAAGTAACATTCACTTCGCATAAGTGTTTTAAAACATTCCCATTCCCACAAAGAGTTAACCTCTCAGTAGCTGAAAGAAGGCGTGACGTCTGAGAAATGTTTTAGTAAAGGCCTCAAAGGTGTCAAATTCTGATTTGCCAAAATTTATAAGCAATGGGTTTGACAAAACAGGAATTACTTCCCGATTAATTCAGTTTCTCGCTGACTCGCGAACCGGCCACTTCATGAAACCATCCCATCTTTTGACCTCAGGTCAAAGCCTCTCTGCAACGTTGCGGCTGATATCAGGAAAATGGCTCTTCTAAGAGCCAAACAAACAGACCCAAACAAGCATTCCAGCTTCCTGTCATCACCTGGAGAGATCTCAGATGAGACGGGTCCTATCGGAGCTAATCTACGGGTTCCTGATACCAAGAGGTCCACGACACCGGCAGTGAGCGTCACGACCTCTTGACACCCTGGATCACACGAGAATCTCCACACAAAGGGTGCGTAGATTCGACACAGATTGCATCGGGTGTATTTTTTAATGCATAAATCTCTAATGTAACAAACATACAGCCAAATTCTTTTATAACCCAGACTTCACTAATTCTTGCAGATACTTAGACGGTTCTGCTAAAACATCTAGATTACAACGTTCTATACATCACATTAAATCCATTACAATAATTATTCATGTCTTGTCATTAGTTTAGGAAAAAAGAAATAAATTAATTTTTATAAGCTATATACTTGACTGTCTGAATTAATACGAAGTGTGTTTATGGTCCCTGAAAGTAACTAGAATCTTCTGATTAAACGTTGAAAGATCAATAAGATGTGATATTTCATATTTATATGAAATATCACATCTTATTGGTTATTTTTAGTAAATATGTGGCAAATCATTTACACTACAGTTCAGAGAAATAAGAGTTTATGTCCTCCATGACTGATCAGAATCAGAATTAGGGTTTTATTGCCATATGTGAGAGAAATCACAACATTAGGAAATTGCTGCCGTACTTGATGCAAAAAGGGAGATAAAACAGGAGATTAGCAAATAAAGAAAATAAAATAATAATCACGATAAAATAATAATAATATAAAGTGGCAATAATTAGAGAAATGGCTGCTATATACAAGACAGTGTAGGTGCTAATCAGAGTGGATCAGTTCAGATACAAATGAAACACCGGGTCATGTGACTGGAACAAAGTGACAGGAGTGGGCAGTCCTAGGATGGTCGTTCATGAGTCCAACTGCAGAGGGAAGAAACTGTTTTGTGGCAAGAGGTTCTGGTCCAAATGGATCGGAACTTCCTGCCAGATGGAAGCGAGTCAAAAAGACTGTCACGGGTCAGCTGTGATCCGACCTGCATGCCTCCATGTCCAGGAGGTATACAGGTCCTGTATGGAGGGGAGTTTGCAACCAGTGACCTTCTCAGCAGAGTGCACAACACGCTGCATCTTCTTCTCATCTCGTTGTTGTGTTTGTGTTTTTAAACGTGTTATTGTTTAGGTACAAAATTACAGAGAAGTGAGCAGGAAAGAAGGAATGTGGTGAACAGTGTTTATGTACACTGTAAAGTTCAGACACAAAATCTTCTGTGCAGATTATTTATCAAAAACACAACACGCTGACACCGTGTCAAGGAAAAGGAAAAGACTGATTGTCCTGGCAGGAATGGCACATCAAGTATATTCCCAGTAGCATGTCTACTATGTGAAAAATGTACTCAAATCTACCAAAGGCAGAACAAAACCAGAGTAATCGGAGTGGATAAGCTAGCGTGAAGCCTCCACATGGTTGCTATGGTTACCTGCTGACTTTGAGGACTGGTTGAACCTCTCAGCAAAGTTCTCTGATATTAAAACAGTGGATCCACCTGCTGTTGCACCAGGTCTTTGTCCATCAGTCATTCAGACAAAACGACCCTCAGAAAGATTACTAATCTCCTCCTCCACTGAAACAGTGTCGAGCACTAGTGTGCACGTCCAAAATCCTCCAATTTGTTTTGATTTGCCAGACAAGTGGCAACATTCCTGACTTGTGAATCATCAGGCTGTAAATCCGGCCCGTCATTGATTGGTTGACAGTCTGTATCTATCTCTGAAAGCATAATTCTTTACCAAAGTTTTTTAAATTACCTTTCCGTGTGTGTGTGTGTGTGTGTGTGTGTGTGTGTGTGTGTGTGTGTTTTGCATCTGACAGCAAAACTTCGCCTTGAGGTATTCACCACTTCAGGCCTCATTACACACACACGGTCCCCTTCTCCTTTCACCTCTCATTCCCTTTTTCATTCCGTCTTTCTCTCAACCGTGAAATCTGTTCAATCTTCCCAGTCTGTACAGCTTCAGCCTGTAGTGTGACTACAGTTTACGCACAAGGAAAAAGCTTCTAGAGACACTTTTAAAGAAGTCTTTTATGTGTTCTGTGTGAACAAACATGAGGAAAAGGAAACAATGGGAGCATCCTGAGGAAAGCAGAGGACCAACACCCCCACACAGAGCAGAATAAAGCAGCAGCTACGCTCTGACATTAAAAGCTTTACTGAACGCACAGAAAATCAAAGACAAATGCAAAAGGAAGTGAACTTAAAGAACAGTAATTCTGCTGTCAACACCATAAAAAGAGAAAAAATAAACCCTGTCAAGTCTCAGCTTGCAGCCTGCTCACTAAGCTGCAGCATGAAAAGGCACGAGCACAAAATAAGAGTCAAATCTCAAACGGGCATGTTCACATTTCAGAGCAACACAATGCCCATATTTAGAGAAAAACGACGATTTTATCCACAACAAGATGATGAAAACAGCCAAACATGGGAGGGGGTTAGAATCTGGCAAATTAAAAAACGTCAACTATCAAATTCTCCATTTTCTAACTATTTCCAGGTCAGAATCACTCTGGATGAAAACAGACTGAAATCGGCGACACATTCTCCAACAGTGTGTGATGGTTGTGTTTTTAATCCGTGTTGCTTTAATTTTGTAAAGCACTCTAAAGAAAATGTGACTGATTGAGAGAAGAAAGAAAGAAAATGATCTTTTATATAGCGCCTCTCATACAAATCACAAGGTGCTTCACAAGAAGGCGTCATCCACATCTGAGCAAAAGGATTTGTAGGGGAAAAAATCATTTTTTTATTCATTTAATTTTTTTATACTTAGAGTTGTTTGCTGCTGCTGCTGCTGCTGCTGGTTCATGCTAAGCTAGCTTACTTTAGTCCAACCAAAGACTAAATAATTGTTTTAATAATTTATTTTCCTCTCAGGTGAACAGTAATCCTAATCTAAGATCATTCAAACTGAAGAGGTAACAATCATTAATTCATAGAGATAACCCCACACTCTGATCAAAGAGCCCTCTGACCTACATCCGCCACTGAAACCATTTAAAACAAAACATGGCGGGTCAATACTAATGTTTTAGGTATAAATGGTATAAAGTGATGACATTACTGGTCGTTAGGGGAAATGGGTCAGTGCACACAGAACTAATGTCAGTCATAAATGAGACAAACGGCTCAGAATGTCTGAAGCCATTTCCTCATTAAGCCCCGCCCACTCCCTCTTCAATAATGAGATTTGGTTTTCTAATAGGATTTACTGAACTCATTTTTTCCATGTGTGTGTGTGTGGAAATGTGTTCTGGACCCACATCCGATCCTGATCAACAGAAAAACTTTTGGAAACCAAACTGAAGCAGAAGCATGAAGCCGACCCAGCAATGACAAAAGCTGCTCTGATAAGACCCGGCGTATAACTAATGTCTCCGAGTCGGGCAGTAACGGTACACGAAAATCATATTCCGCTCTGTTCAGGGTTTTGGAGAGCTCAGTTTGACAAATTTTCGGTATATTAGTATCATATTTATTTAATCTAAAGCGGCTCCTATAGTGAGCAGAACCAGGTGTCATCACAGGCTGCTGATCTAACACGATGTATTAATTATTTCACAGGTTATCTGTGCAGCTACGAGTGTCACGCTCAAACAGACACATGCTCAATTCAATTCAAGTTTATTTATGAAGCGCCAAATCACAACAAGAGTCGTCTCGAGGACCTTCCCATAATAAACATACAATACAGGTCAGGTCATTAAGCCAATCGTAAAAAAATTCCTATATGAGGAACCCAGCCGGTTGCATCGAGTCACTGACTAGTGTCAGAGTCTTTACAGCAATCCTCATACTAAGCAAGCATGCAGCGACAGTGGAGAGGAAAACTCCCTTTTAACAGGAAGAAACCTCCAGAGAATCCTGGCTCAGTATAAGCAGCCACACACACACACACACACACACACACACACACACACACACACACACACACACACACACACACACACACACACACACACACACACACACACACACACACACACCAAGTAGTGTTTCTATAGTTACACTGTGATTTCTTAGTAGAATTTGTGTTGTGTTTGACTGTTGATGCTCCGTGTTTTTATTTCTGCAGCGAGAAACTCTGCACTTCTGGAATGATACTGTGAGTAAATAAGCCATTAGGTCACACATAAGCTTCATGTTTATGAAATTCCATCGCTGCAATACTTTTATTTTGAAAATTACTGGGGATTTCACACTGAAACGTGTGTGATTTCCTGTCTAGCTCGTCTCGTAGACTATAATGGTTTTTATTTGAAGAATTGCTGTCTCGCTGATGCTGCCCTAAAAACTCGTTAAAGATGGAGGAGCTCCAAGCCCCAGAGATCCAGAGGACTCCCCCGGAGTGCGGGTGGGACCTCAAGGAGACTGCTGCCAGAGAAGCCCCAAATGTGCAATATAAGCTCCAAGCCAGTGAAGAAATCAATGCTCTGATCGTTTCTTCATTTATCATTTGCAGGTTCAAATCCCGGTTGTAACCATCGTGCTAGCATGTAATGTTAGCATGTTCTCCCCTGTAAGACTGTAGGCGACACAGACGAGAGATTACTGGTTAACCAGTTTAGTTCATCTGAACCGTTCCACTTGAGGAGCGAGACTCAGGCTGAGGAGATAAATCAGGGTCAGGCCTGAACTGGAAGGCTGATTTCATGCCTTCCTGATACTTGGCGTTTTGACAGATTTTTTGGCAGCCATTTTGGCTCCAAGTGCATCAGGGTTTATTAAGATTAATCATGCTTGTTGGCTGGATTACACGGCTCAGGATCTACCATTACTAATCATACGTGTGCTTTTATCCTGACAGTCATTCACCCCGAGACGCTTCATCCTGTCTGTGTTCAGGTTCCATCAAAGGAAACCGTTCTGCTCATAACCAAACAAACAAAAGGAGCGTTTCTGCAGCCAGGTGTTTATGGCCGTCAACGAGGGCAATCACTTCAGATATGCTGGGATTATGTTGTGCATTTGTTTAACGGTGAACAGTCTAACAATTACAAGAATAAAACCGATGCTTTCTGAGAGTGCATTTATAAATTAATGAGAAAAAGTTTTACGGAAAAAGTCTCCAGAATATTAAACATGAATATTAGAAGGTGGAAAATAATCTGGCAAAATTAAGACTCAAATCAAAGTTTCCTTACACATTTTAAATTCACAATGATGAAATATTCTGTTTTTTCTTGTACATTAATTCTTGTCATGTGTCTATGTATGTATGTCTGATCTCAGAATTGTGTGTACTGAAACTCTAATTTCCCTCTGGAATTAATAAAGTATCTTTGAATTTTGAATTGAATTTATTGTTAAAGGGACTTTACGGAGTTTTGAATTTTTATGCTCGTGATTGCCCCCTCAGGCCAAAAGCGTAACGGCAGCTTCAATAGTAGGCTCGTGCACGAAGCGTGCATGCTGTACGTGCACACTCCTTAACGAAAATAACGGCTGAGACAGTCGTGTGTGTGTGTGTGTGTGTGTGTGTGTGTGTGTGTGTGTGTGTGTGTGTGTGTGTGTGTGTGTGCGTGTGTGTGTGTGTCGGAGGACAGAGGACAGGAGAACGCGCAGCTAATTAATTAAATATTTTGGTTCTGTACCTTTCTCTTCAGCACAGCCGACAAAGGTTTATGATGGGTCAGTCCTCCTGCATGCTCAGATCATTC
>SSNQ01034178.1:90461-101764 GCA_006942095.1 Nothobranchius kuhntae
CAATCAATCAATCAATCAATCAATCAATCAATCAATCAATCAATCAATCAGTTTTTATTTGTATAGCGCCCTCCACTGCCTTTATAGATGCCCAAGGCTCTGAACATAACATAAAACAACAAAAGAGCAAAGAGCCCAATTAAAACTGCATAAAAGAGTGACCTAGATAACAAAAGAGATACGATAAGACTAAAATTCTAGATTTTCTTAGCTCATGGTTGGAGGGTTTGACGTCTAAAATTCTGAAATTACCAAAACACTTGATTTTTCCAATTTTTAATGGTTTGGATGAGAATTCCTAATTGCAGGAATGTGTGTCCATTACTGCAGTCTGATCAGCTCATCCTGTGAGGCGTTCCCTCCAGAGTCAACGTAAACTGTTTTGTCGTGTTCGGTTTAACCAGATTTACAGATAAAACGTCATATTTGTTTGAGAGCCATTTATTTTGAAGGTACAGTGAAAACAGGAAGCTACAGACTCTGCTGGGTGACTGCTGTTAGAAACAAGTGTGCAGAAAAGGATCCAAACCAAATTCTGAAGCTCCTTCTCGTGTTTCAGACCCATGATTTACACTAGTGAATGTTTTTACAACATAATTATTATTTATGATTTTTTAATGATGGCAGCATTTTAACATTCATTTTGGCTTACGTTTCCTTTCTTACTAGAATTGGCCACTAGAGGGCGACATGAGCCAGAGAACTGGCTCATCTTCAGTTTCTGATGAATAAAAACAGAATAAATTAAATCAAATCAGTTGGAAATGTTGCCTGTTGTTTATCGTGATTATCTGTTGCTAAAATATCCTCAAAGCAGATCTCACCAGTGTTTGTTTTTTTATTTTTTTGGATGAGTTTTCTTCCAGTGGGTTTGAAACAGATTTATTAATTTATTATGAATTCAGCATGGCATGGGTGTGATTCAGAATTTGTGAGGTTAATGTAATTTGTTGACATTATTCTGAGCATTTCTGTGATTAAGCTAATATTTACATAGAAACGCTTGGATATAAAATATAAAGTAGCTGCATCACTATAGTTATTGTCTTCCTATACTGTCATTTCATTATGTTTATTTCTTAATTCTAATTTTGCTTATCATTTATTTTTCATGCACCAAGTACTGCAGCAGTTTTCAAATGTTGTGATTCTCCCACTTATGGCAATAAAACCTTCTGATTTCTGATCCTTGCTCTGAACGTGTGAAAATAGTAAGAAAATCTGAAATGTTCCCTCATTAAAGGGGCATTATGGAAGTCTGACAGCCAAAACATGTATAGAAACAATCCTTGCTTTCGTTCTTTTTTAAACACAGAAACAGTTTTGTTTACCTGTTTGTAGCTACGGTTTCGCCGACGGCTGCCGGCTTCCTCAGGCTGACGCTGATGGTGGCGCGTCACTTCCTTCTCCGTTTATCTGCGGGCAGCAGAGGACGTTGTCGCCCTCTACTGCCCGCTCTCCCCTCTCCGACGATGCAGTCCCATGCGTGGTCCAGCGTGTAAACTCCGTCGTCCCTGTTCATGGTCCCACATCCACGTCTCCTTATCTCGATTGCTTCCATGAGTTAGAAACAGAAGCCAGCATAGCATTTATGGATATGAAAATCACCAGGCAGACCGACGGGACCCTAAACATAAACACATACAGGAAACCAACACACACAGACCAAAATTTATTATGGACATCAGAACACCCCACCATACACAAAATGTCAGTAATCAGAACATTATATCACCGAGCAAACATAATAACAGAAGAGAGAGACCGTAAACAAGAGGACAAACACATACAACACGCTTTAAAGACCTGCGCATACCCGACATGGGCAATAAACAAAGGAAAACAACAAACAAAAACAGAAAGCAAAGAACAACCCAAAAAAAGAACCAGAAACCCAGAAAGACAAGAACCAAAACCAGTGATAACCCTACCATACATCAGAGGCATAACGGAAAAAATAAGAGCAACAATGAAAAAACACAACATAAACACACCAACAAAGCCATACACAACAGTTAGAAACAGACTAGTACACCCAAAAGACAAAATACCAGCTGGACAAAAATGTGGAGTCATTTACGAAATCCCATGCAAACTCTGCAATAAAACATACATAGGAGAAACCGGACGCCAACTCAATACACGGACAATAGAACACAGAAAGGAGTGCGAGAAAGAGGCAAATCGTAAACACACAAGAGCAGCAAAAGAAGAAGCAGAAAGTACAATAAAGAAGTCAGCCGTAACAGATCATTGCTTAAGAGAAAACCATGTAATGGACTGGGACAGCACACGGATCATAACCACCGAACAACAAAAATACAAAAGATGGATCAAGGAAGCAATCGAGATAAGGAGACGTGGATGTGGGACCATGAACAGGGACGACGGAGTTTACACGCTGGACCACGCATGGGACTGCATCGTCGGAGAGGGGAGAGCGGGCAGTAGAGGGCGACAACGTCCTCTGCTGCCCGCAGATAAACGGAGAAGGAAGTGACGCGCCACCATCAGCGTCAGCCTGAGGAAGCCGGCAGCCGTCGGCGAAACCGTAGCTACAAACAGGTAAACAAAACTGTTTCTGTGTTTAAAAAAGAACGAAAGCAAGGATTGTTTCTATACATGTTTTGGCTGTCAGACTTCCATAATGCCCCTTTAATGAGGGAACATTTCAGATTTTCTTACTATTTTCACACGTTCAGAGCAAGGATCAGAAATCAGAAGGTTTTATTGCCATAAGTGGGAGAATCACAACATTTGAAAACTGCTGCAGTACTTGGTGCATGAAAAATAAATGATAAGCAAAATTAGAATTAAGAAATAAACATAATGAAATGACAGTATAGGAAGACAATAACTATAGTGATGCAGCTACTTTATATTTTATATCCAAGCGTTTCTATGTAAATATTAGCTTAATCACAGAAATGCTCAGAATAATGTCAACAAATTACATTAACCTCACAAATTCTGAATCACACCCATGCCATGCTGAATTCATAATAAATTAATAAATCTGTTTCAAACCCACTGGAAGAAAACTCATCCAAAAAAATAAAAAAACAAACACTGGTGAGATCTGCTTTGAGGATATTTTAGCAACAGATAATCACGATAAACAACAGGCAACATTTCCAACTGATTTGATTTAATTTATTCTGTTTTTATTCATCAGAAACTGAAGATGAGCCAGTTCTCTGGCTCATGTCGCCCTCTAGTGGCCAATTCTAGTAAGAAAGGAAACGTAAGCCAAAATGAATGTTAAAATGCTGCCATCATTAAAAAATCATAAATAATAATTATGTTGTAAAAACATTCACTAGTGTAAATCATGGGTCTGAAACACGAGAAGGAGCTTCAGAATTTGGTTTGGATCCTTTTCTGCACACTTGTTTCTAACAGCAGTCACCCAGCAGAGTCTGTAGCTTCCTGTTTTCACTGTACCTTCAAAATAAATGGCTCTCAAACAAATATGACGTTTTATCTGTAAATCTGGTTAAACCGAACACGACAAAACAGTTTACGTTGACTCTGGAGGGAACGCCTCACAGGATGAGCTGATCAGACTGCAGTAATGGACACACATTCCTGCAATTAGGAATTCTCATCCAAACCATTAAAAATTGGAAAAATCAAGTGTTTTGGTAATTTCAGAATTTTAGACGTCAAACCCTCCAACCATGAGCTAAGAAAATCTAGAATTTTAGTCTTATCGTATCTCTTTTGTTATCTAGGTCACTCTTTTATGCAGTTTTAATTGGGCTCTTTGCTCTTTTGTTGTTTTATGTTATGTTCAGAGCCTTGGGCATCTATAAAGGCAGTGGAGGGCGCTATACAAATAAAAACTGATTGATTGATTGATTGATTGATTGATTGATTGATTGATTGATTGATTGATTGATTGATTGATAAAACACACCATCCAAGAAAAGAGCACCAGCTTGATAAGTGTTTTGATATCAGATAAAAGTATTGTGTATTTTGTACCATATGGTGGAGATTATGAATCAATAAACTGAGAAAAAGCAGCAAAATATCCAAACAAAACCAACAAACAAAAAACCATCTGAATCACACGGATGCTTCAGCATCAGGCTTACAGTGAAAGCTAGACCAACCTGGAGAACGCCAGGAATTAGACCCAATCCAGCAGGAAACGTCAGGCTCACCTGTGGTGAGAAGCAGCTGCTGGCAGGAAGAACCGCGCCTTAATTAGCTCCACATCTCTGCAGCTTTCACAGCCAAGTGGTAAACAAGACCATTGTAGAAGAGTCACATTCACACGCCTGCATGCTTCACCACCAAGGTCTTACGTCAGTCCCACAAATACAAACTCACCACACGAATGAAAACATCCAACCGAACCGAACATTCTCCACCAGACAGGAAACACCATGACATCAACCTGAGGTGGATCTACTGACACGTAAAAATCCAGAGACAGCCACGAGTTTACGATGCCTTTAAACGATTTGTCATCATTGACCGTCTCCAGAATCACTTTCTGCTCATCGACCTTTCAGCAGGTACCTGACCTCTCCCCACACCTGCTCCTCGTCCTCTCAATGGGCTAGTTTCCTCCTCCAATCCCTCACCTGTTTTGTTTTCTGGCTCTTGAAATAAAACCAGGAAGAACAAATGTTTATTAAAAAAAAAATGGGGATTTGATATTATGTAAGGTGATGTGGGGGGAGGGGATTCAAGAACTGTGCTGTTTGATAAAGCTGATTTAATCCAGGGGGCTTAGAATAATGAAGTAATGAGGAAATACGTTCATCAATACGCCCTGTCCATTTCAAAAAATACATCAAATCGAAAGAACACAGAATTTAGCTGTTTGTTTCACAATTCCATTAGAAAATAAGAAAATGAGAAAAGAAACCAAAACATTCAAGAAATAAAGAAAAAAGAAAATTAAATATATATATCAGTGTTTCTCAAATCCCAGCACCACGCCTACAAGATCCCAAGTTTTTATTATTTTTTTTACGCTGTTTCCCGAAGAAGCGGCGGGAATTACTCTGTTGTTGTTTGTGATCACAGCCGGCAGGCAGCAAGGAGGAGGAGGCAGGGCAGGGTGGTTGCAGCTCGGGATGAGCCGGATACTCGTTTCAGACGAGTATCCGGTACGGATAAAGCATTTTTGACGAATAGGAGCATGAAACGAGTAAAACTCGTAAATATCTGTAATCATGCTGAAGGAAAATCCTCATTGGGTAACTGACTGTTGTAACGGCATGAAGGTTCTCTGATTTGTGCCAAAGGTCACATTTGCCCAGCTGGGTCAAGCTGGGTCAAACAGTACTTTGAATCCACATGGAGCCACGATGTCTTGCCAAGATCATAACACCAGTATCTGCTGTTCCGTCAGAAGAAGGACACTTCAAGCCACGATGATAATAATTAAATAATAATTAATAAACTTATTATTTTATTACTGTTTAAATAATCATTAATACATGATCACTTGGTTCAGATATAAAGGTGTTTTAATTACATGAAATGGATTATTTTGATTTGGGTATTATAATGATAATAATTATAATGATTATAAAGATGTGTTCAGCAAAGAAGACCTTCACCCTGTCAGCTAACACAGAGGTCAGATAAACAATAACTGCAGCACATGTTTTGACACATGACCAAGCTTTCTTCCGGAGAGAGAGGGAGTGGTTCTGAGAGAGTTTGGTAAAACTAACCATCACAGATTTCACGTCCAGTTCTGGAACCAACACCACGAGGAAAGGAGAACGGCCATCTCCTTGACCCTCTGCAAGCTGTTCTGTCATGCCAACAAGAATGGCTGAAGAACAAACGAAACGAACGAGCTAACGCAAGACTCTCACAGAGTCATTTAATTTCTGAAGTTAATTTAAATACGAGAACGTGCATCTGCCAAACGCTTCGTACAGCCGTGGCACTCTGGACCAGAGCATCGAACACTCGGCGTCTTCTCTGCCAGCCCCGAGTGTCATCTTGGATGAACCCATCCTCCGATCTCCGCATCCACAAGAGGGTCAGCCTGTTTGGGTGAGGTAGAACACGACAGATGACGTTTGATGCTGTTTTCTCTAAAAATAACTCAGTTATCTGCAAAACATCAATTAATCCAGAACACCTTCCATTCCCTCTGAAAGAAACCTTCTGAGAACTGCATTCACGCATTCAAAGCTCATCATTCTCAATTTTAGCTCCATCCAACTCAGGTTGCTTTTAAACAAGTAATATCAAAGCTGTTAAGGATTGTCATTAAAATTGCCATCTATGAATTGTCATTTTATGATTGTCGTTTCAAATCTTTCAGTTTAAAATTGTCAGTAAATAAATTTCTTCATTTTTAAACTTGCCTCAAAAGGATTGCATTTCCAGTTTATCGTATGAAAAGAATCTTACTGAATCTTCTGTTTAATAAATAAACTTTGCTATTAACTTAAATCTTAAATTAATTTTCACACCATTACACTGTCTTCACGCTCTATGATTGGCCAGTCACATAAAGTGCCCGCCCCTCCCTACACACAAAACTGCAGCCGGGATCTCAGTCCAGCCCATCCATGCACACACACACACAGTAACGGATCTCTCTGTGCTTGCTTCACTGTTGCTCACGTTTCTCCAGTACTCCCTAGGTTTTCTTCAGCTCGCCTCTTTTTCGGTTAAATATTTAAAGTTGCTTTTTTTGTAACGTACGTGGTGCATTTGACAAGACAGAGCTGAAAACGGCTCGTGCTGAGTCGGTCACTGCCTCCGCTCTGGTCGGGTTATTTATTTATTTACTATTATTCTCTCTCTCTCTCTCTCTCTCTCTCTCTCTCTCTCTCTCTCTCTCTCTCTCTCACACACACACACACACACACACACACACACACACACACACACACACCTCAATCAACATTGTTTTGTTTAACTGTGTGTGGGAAAAATGCCAACAATGTTAGGAAAAAATCAGTTTCATCAAATTAAAATAAAATGTTCTAGTATTTCATATTTCCTAGTTCCTACTGCATGAGTTCAGATGTATTAATCCATGCACTTAAACATGAATGTTCTGATGTTATTGAAAAACTTGTTCTGTAATAGTTCCTTTACTATTGTGATCAAAAATATTTAATCTCAATTCTGAGGCTGCTCTGTAAATAGTTTTCAAATAAACAATACACATAGCAACTTCTGATCAATCCATATCAATTTCAGATTTAAAATAATGTATTGATGTAAACCACACCCACTAATTTCTAAATAATAAATAAGAGGTGCATTCACCTGTGTATCTCCTTTGATCCGCATTAGTGATAGTTTCAGCACCAGAACAGTGAAGCAAAGAAACAGATTCCTGAGTTTGTGTTAGTAATTTTATTTATTAGGTAGGGCTGCACGATATTAGGAAAACCTGCGATATTCGATAACAGTGCTTAATATTGCGATATCGATATTATTCACGATAAATGAACAACTACTAAAGTATGCAGTGTTGATGTCGTCTGGCGTGTGACGTCTGCTCTGGGTTCAAAGCAAACAAAAACTAATGCATGAATTCCATTACAACATAACATTTTTATTGCAAAAATATGCAGCTGCACCTGCTACTGTATTAGCAGCTGCACCTGCTACTGTATTAGCAGCAAAACAACAAACTGCATGCATGCAGTTTCTCAGTGACTTTAAAACATCACCTCCACCATAAAACTTTTTCTGATGCTCCAAATACAGAAAAACATCCCTTACCAGGGTTTTTGAATTAATAAAAATAATCAGAAAGCAAGTTTAAATGTTAAATAATAGTTAACATCACTTAAATGCAACAGCAAATTCTCTCATTACTACTGAGCATTTTCTCCACTTATGTGGTTATGATATAAGGCTGTTGCTGTAATTGGGAAGTGAACTGTGCTGGGCCAAACTAGGAGAATATTAAGATTTTCTGAGGGAAAGAGAAAAACAATTGTCTACCTTTCAGAAGAGGAACTGGCAAAAAAACTACATGGAAAATATGTGAAAACGTTTGTTTTTAATCCCAAATTGAACAAGTTTACCTAGATCTTAAAAAGCAGCTCAGATGATGAAACTGCAACTATGATTCTGATAACAAGCTAACAAATTGAACTAGCTCCTCTAAGATAACCGGCTAGCAGAGCTTCTGACTGACAGTTTATGTGCAGCAGCAAATCAACTATCCTGATTAACAAGGTTATAAAAGCTCAAAAAAGGAAAAATCACTTTGATGTGTGGGGGAACTTTTCCAGGCCCTCTTTAGCAGGGTGGGACTGGGAGGAGAGTGCTGTAGCCTTTTAGCTGGAAGCTAACCAGAGCGTGGGGCTAACGTCATCACCCGGTGGAACATGGAGGTAGGTGGGTTGGTTCACCGGCACGTGTCGGAGTCAGCCCGGTTATTATCAGCTGCTTAACGACACCCAGTGGACGCACGTTCACGTTTGAAAGCAGCGCTGATTCCAGAAACCTCAGCACAAAGTGCGTTCGTTGCTCTGAGCCAGCATGACGAACAAGGGAAGCGAGTGGCAACGGAAAGCGGGGGCGGAGCCGAGATAGTGGAATTTTGGGGTAAGGGTCTACGTTGGGAGCGGGCGTATTACGTGAACGGACGCATCTGATTGGCCGCATATCAGAGGGGGCTACATTTGATTGGTCAAATAATACTTCCGCGTAAAAAAAACAGAGCTGGTTTACAAAAAGTTGATGTATGACACGGATGGAAATGTTTGAACCAAACATTTATCGCCGTTTTTGACGTGCTTTGCGATGGGCCTATCGCACGTTCTGTTATCGCGATGACGATAATTTTTCGATATATTGTGCAGCCCTAGGTAGCGTCATAGGGCCATCAGGGTCACCTCGCGGATCTTCACCCAAGTAGCAAACACCATCAATAATAAACATGTCACCTCCTCCAGTTATCATCCTGAAAGCAAAGGTGTGATCGAGCGGTGGCATCAGACCTTAAAGACTATGCTCCGAAAACATTGTTTTTCCTCCGGTCACTCCTGGGAAGAAGGTCTTCCCTTCGTTTTGTTTGCAGCCAGAGATGCTGTTCAGGAATCTACAGGATTTAGCCCTCATCAGCTAGTGTTCGGTCATTCCCCTAGGGGCCCTCTAAAGGCCTTAAAAGGAAAATTTCTCTGGCCAGTTCCTCCGGTGGGTTCTAGTCTTCCCACATATGTAAGCTCCTTTCAGAAAAGGCTAAAAGAAGCTAATCAGTTAGCTCAGGGACATTTGAGGACTGCAAAAGCCTCAATGAAAACTCGCTTTGACCTGAAGTCTCATTCTCGAGACCTGCAAATAGGGGACCAGGTGCTCCTTCTGAAACCAACTGTTGACTCTGCATTGTCTCCGAAATTCGAGGGGCCATTTGAGGTCCTAGAAAAACTAGAAAGAGGAAATTATGTAATTAAAACCCCTCTCATGCGCCGAAAGACAAAAGTCTGCCACATAAACAGACTCAAACTATTTCGCGTCCGGGACCCAGTCCCCTCTCAAATTAGTACTGTCACCACCTCAGTGATTTCACCTCCACCTGAGGAGCCTGACTTGTCCTCCCCTGCCACAGCTATGGGTCCTCCTACGACCCCTCGGCTCTCTAATTCTGAAGCGCTTAGGAATCTGCATGCTAGTTTGAACCATCTCCCACCTTCTCAGCAGGTAGAGCTACAGGAGTTACTCCGCTCCTTTCCCGAACTATTCTTGGACGTTCCGTCCCAAACTCATCTTATCACTCACGACATCACGCTTTCAGATCCAATTCCAGTTCGGATGCACCCCTACCGTGCCAGTCAACAAAAGCGTGAGCTGATGAAGCAGGAAGTCCATTATCTTCTGGAAAACGGCTTAGCTAAGCCCAGTACGAGCTCTTGGAGCTCCCCTTGTTTGTTAGAGAACAAACCTGATGGCACCTATCGTTTCGTCACTGACTACCGTAAATTAAATGCAGCTATGGTACGGGATTTGTTCCCTTTACCTCGGGTAGATGACTGTGTTGACAGTGTGGGAGCTGCCACTTTCGTTTCAAGACTTGACCTCCTAAAGGGTTACTGACAGGTCCCTTTAACCCCGTTCGCCTCTAAGGTCTCAGCGTTTGTGACCCCGGATAATTTGCTACAATATACTGTGTCACCATTTGGCTTACGAAATGCCCCGGCCACCTTTCAGCGGCTAGTAAATCAAGTTCTGGGGGGGTTCCTCACTGCAGTGCGTATTTAGATGACATTGTTATTTATACCTCAACCTGGGAAAGTCATGTTCAAACCTTGCGCACAGTACTGAACCACCTCAAGTCTGCTAATCTCACTTTGAACTTAGCTAAATGTGAGTTTGTAAGAGCCACGGTTCGCTATCTAGGTAAAGAAGTGGGCCTTGGAAAAGTAAAAGCCCTCTCAGATTAAACCCAGGTCATGGTATCCTTTCCGCCGCCCACGACTCGTCGTGAGCTCCGGCGATTTCTAGCTATGGCTGGGTTTCATAGGTGTTTTTGTCTGAACTTCTCTGTTGTGGCTCAACCTCTGACCAACATGTTGAGTCCTCGCATTCCCTTCTCATGGGTGCCTGATTGTCAAAATGCTTTTGTTTCTTTGAAAAACTTGTTGTGCTGTGCTCCTGTTTTAGCAGCTCCAGACCTCACACGACCATTTAAGCTGGAAGTCGACGCCAGCCAAACCGGTGCAGGAGCTGTCCTCATCCAAGAGGATACAGATGGGCTTGATCACCCTGTCTGCAATTTCTCACGGAAGTTCAACCAGGCACAGTTTAACTACTCGACCATCAAGAAAGAAACATTGGCACTCATCTGGGCTTTGCAGCATTTCTATGTTTATGTTGGGAACAGTAAATTTACAACTCTCGTCTTTACAGATCACAACCCCCTCGTATTCCTGTTTCGTATGTACAACCACAACCAACGGCTGATGCGGTGGGCTTTGGTACTGCAGGAGTTCACAGTGGAGATACGCCATAAGAAGGGCTCCGACAACATTATCGCTGACGCTTTGTCCCGTGTTTTAACTTCAGAGGCTCCCTTTTAGTTTTTTTGTTTGTTTGTTTGTTTTCAGATGTAGGATCACGTATAAGGCTAGTGTTGTTAGCGCAAGTTAACATCTCGGGAACACTTCACAGCGCTGGGGAACAGCGCTGCATGATACTCTGTTTTTAATCTGCCCGCCTTCTGTGATCCAGGAGTAGTTTAGCTAGTTAGTTTTATTGTGTGTGTTAGATAGCGGGAGACCTCGCTTCTAATAAATGTTGACCTTTTTAAGCCCCCCATTTATTTTCTTAAGTGGGGGGGGGGGGGGGGGGGG
>SSNQ01034178.1:112528-120028 GCA_006942095.1 Nothobranchius kuhntae
CGGGCGTGTATCCAGCGTTCCTTTTATCCCCTCTCGGGAACAAACACACTCAGTCCAAGATGAGCTGCAGGTGTGACTGCAGCAATTCGGAGCAGAGACTTCCCCGTGACGTCATCGGAGAGAACGTCCGCAGCGAGGGAATCCCGGCACGTCTCCACAGCAACGGGGACGCCACCCTCCAGCGATGTCTTGCGCCGGTGTGTCCTTAACTGTTTAGAACTTAAATGCGCCATTTTAAACAAACACAATAATAATAATAATAATAAGAAAACAGCACATTTACGGCCACACATGAGTGGGGAACGTAACAAGAGCCTTGGGCATCTGTAAAGGCAGTGGAGGGTGCTATACAAATAAAGATTGATTGATTGATTGATTGATTGGATTAATTGACTGATTGACTGATTGATTGATTGATTGGATTAATTGATTGATTGATTGATTGATAAAACACACCATCCAAGAAAAGAGTACCAGCTTGATAAGTGTTTTGATATCAGATAAAAGTATTGTGTATTTTGTACCATATGGTGGAGATTATAATCAATAAACTGAGACAAAGCAGCAAAATATCCAAACAAAACCAACAAACAAGCAACCATCTGAATCACACGGATGCTTCAGCATCAGGCTTACAGTGAAAGCTAGACCAACCTGGAGAACGCCAGGAATTAGACCCAATCCAGCAGGAAACGTCAGGCTCACCTGTGGTGAGAAGCAGCTGCTGGCAGGAAGAACCGCGCCTTAATTAGCTCCACATCTCTGCAGCTTTCACAGCCAAGTGGTAAACACGACCAGTATAGAAGAGTCACATTCACACGCCTGCATACTTCACCACCAAGGTCTTACGTCAGTGCCACAAATACAAACTCACCACACGAATGAAAACATCCAGCCGAACCGAACATTCTCCACCAGACAGGAAACACCACGACATCAACCTGAGGTGGATCTACTGACACGTAAAAATCCAGAGACAACCACGAGTTTACGATGCCTTTAAATGATTTGTCATCATTTACCGTCTCCAGAATCACTTTCTGCTCATCGACCTTTCAGCAGGTACCTGACCTCTCCCCACACCTGCTCCTTGTCATCTCATTGGGCTAGTTTCCTCCTCCAAACCCTCACCTGTTTTGTTTTCTGGCTCTTGAAATAAAATCAGGAAGAACAAATGTTTATAATAAAAACGGGGATACGATATGCTGTAAGGTGATGTGGGGGAGGGGATTCAAGAACCGTGCTGTTTGATAAAGCTGATTTAATCCAGGGAGCTTAGAATAATGAAGTAATGAGGAAATACGTTCATCAATACGCCCTGTCCATTTCAAAAAATACATCAAATCGAAAGAACACAGAATTTAGCTGTTTGTTTCACAATTCCATTAGAAAATAAGAAAATGAGAAAAGAAACAAAAACATTCAAGAAATAAAGAAAAAAGAAAATTATGTATATATATATATATATATGTATATTAGTTGCCCCGACCACCTTTATACCTCAACCTGGGAAAGTCATGTTCAAACCTTGCGCACAGTATTGAATCGCCTCAAGTCTGCTAATCTCACTTTGAACTTAGCTTAATGTGAGTTTGTAAAAGCTACGGTTCGCTATCTAGGTAAAGCAGTGGACCATGGAAAAGTAAGAGCCCTCTCAGATAAAATCCAGGCCATGGTATCCTTTCCGCCTCCCACGACTCGTCGTGAGCTCCGGCGATTTCTAGGTATGGCTGGGTTTGATAGGTGTTTTTGTCGGAACTTCTCTGTTGTGGCTCAGCCTCTGACCAACATGTTGAGTCCTCGCATTCCCTTCTCATGGACGCCTGAATGTCAAAATGCTTTTGTTTCTTTGAAAAACTTGTTGTGCTGTGCTCCTGTTTTAGCAGCTCCAGACCTCACACGACCATTTACGCTGGAAGTCGACGCCAGCCAAACCGGTGCAGGAGCTCTCCTCATCCAAGAGGATACAGATGGGCTTGATCGCCCTGTCTGCAATTTCTCACGGAAGTTCAACCAGGCACAGTTTAACTACTCGACCATCGAGAAAGAAACATTGGCACTCATCTGGGCTTTGCAGCATTTCCATGTTCATGTTGGGAACAGTAAATTTACAACTCTCGTCTTTACAGATCACAACCCCTTCGTATTCCTGTCTCGTATGTACAACCACAACCAACGGCTGATGCGGTGGGCTTTGGTACTGCAGGAGTTCACAGTGGAGATACGCCATAAGAAGGGCTCCGACAACGTAAATTAAATAAAGCTCACATCTTACTTGAGTTTTTGATGCTGCTTTTCAATGGATGTGGCTAGACTGTATGTGTGTACTTTTGTTTTTGCTTTGCTTTCTTTGTTTTCTTTACTTTATTTGGAAGTTCATTTAATGTACTTGTATGCTGCTTCATGTTATTTTTGACCTGTACTGTTCTTTTCTGTTGTTCTTTGTTTGATGGCTGCTTTGTTGTTAACCCATTCACTGCCATTGACGACTAAAGTCGTCATTTGCATTTTTTTTACTGTTTGAGCATTGGAACGAGCCCCCGCGCTGAGAGAACAAACATCTCAGCCCTGAAGCCGATCTTCATCCGCATACGTCACAGATCACATGATCAGGAAGCAACACATCCATGTGTTTGGAGATCATTTTGGGCCGTTCCTGTAAAAAAAAGTGAGGCGCGAATCGGAAAAGCGTCTGCCGATCACAATTCGACTACGGATTATGAAAGAACGGATAACGCTCGAAACACGCGGCTTCTTCCTGATGTAAGAGGTGAGTCTCCTCTTTGTTTTGGTTGTTTTGGCATCGACATCATGCTAGCGCGCAACGTTCTGTGACTCTTAAAAAAACAGTAAAAACGGTGAGAAACGATGGCAGCGTAGGCCGTTAGTGATCAGGAAACGGCTGGCAGTGAATGAGTTAACCACCTGTACCTATTCATATCTTGTTGATTTGTAAGATATGCACTGTATTTGTGAATTTGTACAATAAAATAAATAAATAAATAAATAAATAAATAAATAAATAAATAAATAAATAAATAAATAAATAAAAGATCCACTGACACTTCCGGGTTGAAGACCCGGTGTTGGGTCACCGGCGTTGGGTCACCGGCCTCCGGTACGGAGTCAGGCGAGAAGGGTCTGGCTGCAGCCACTGTGGAGCTCCACAGTAACCGGATACACGTGACCTCCACAGTAGCCATAAACACTCATGGATACCGTGGAAGTTGATCGCAAAGGTTGGGACAGAGTCTTTCTTAAATAAATTTGCCATTAGTGATGTCATAATTCTAGTTTTCTTACAATGATCATGTTGCCACTTTTTTTTTTTTTTTGCGTTACAACAACATTCCTTCTTATTTTAATTTTTTTCATCGTGCTCCATGGCAGAGAAACACACAGATATGCTTTTTCCTGGGCCTGGTTTAAGTAAGAGAGTTGGATTAACGGCTTCTGTGGGCAAGAAGAAGAAAAAAACACATTTTGCATTAGAGTATGATTTATTGTTGGTGTCAGATGAAAAATAACGAATACATCAATACTGTACTTAAGTAGAATTTTCTGGTATTTTTACTTTACTACTGTACTTTATTGTGCCTGCGGTACACTTCTTTATACTTCTACTTCTCACATTTTAGCACGCGTGTCTGTACTTTGTAATCCGTACATTTGTAAATCAGCCTCCCGCACGCGTGCTTTGGACGCAAGATTACTTCAGAATTTTGTACATAAATTATATTTTATACCCTGTACTTCTTACTTCCACTTGACTAAAAAGTCGAGTCAATGCTTCTACTTTTATTTGACTATTTTTAAACAGAGGTATCTAAACTGTAGTAAGGAACGTGTGTACTTTTGACACCTTAGGTTAGCGTCAACACCGTAAATTTCGTCACAGATTTATAAATTTATCAATACTTCTATTCGTTATTCTATTCTGTACAGCTTTTTTATTGCCCAGATTTTAGTTAGCCCCTGTTCAATTGACTGTTATATGTCAATAGAAACATCTCTCACAAATGAAAGTGTCTTGTAAAATATGTTTGTTTGTTTGTTTTTTTTCAAGAATTTTCCTCCCAAATCTATTACATGCTAACTGTAATGTGTTATTTCTGCTAAAACCTGAACTTAAATGTGAATATGGTGTTTATCTGTTTTCTCTCTGTTTTAGATGCACATATCAATCTGGAATTCGGGCTTAAAGCCAGAATTGCAGGAATGCAACACGTGCTGCAGAGGACTCTTTCACTGCCCTCTGTGCCCCACTTCCAGCCCTACTGTCAGGGCAAAGATTGAGGAGCATCTAAGTGTGCATATAAAATATGCTTTGCATTTCAACGGTATGTTTGTATACTTTATAGTTATAAATATGCACTTTTTTAAGCACATCTGCAGTATCTTTGTTGACTTAAAAGTTGCTGTTGACATTGTACAGTTCAGTGCATTCATCTGCCACAAAATAGTTTTTATAAAATATATTTTTATTTACTTTTCACCACTTTTCTTGACTTTTGCGATCCATGCCATTTTGCTTTCATTATTGAGGTTGGCTTGGATGTTTTTGTTATCATGTACAATCTGATTGTTAGATAAATTGATTGCATTCTATACAACTACATTTAAATTGCATCTGCTTGCTTGTTTGTTTGTTTGTTTTCTCTTACAGATAAAATGCAGGACAACAGGACACTTTCACTGCCTTGTCTGTAAGATTACAATCATACGGCGTGGGGATATGGCAAGGCATTTGTTGTCTTGTCAGCATTCTTCAATGCCAAGTCAGCCACCATTATCAGGACTGCGCCCCGCTGAACTCTCCGAGGAGACCCGTATTCCTCCGGGACCGGCAGTACTCTTCGAGGAGTACTGTCAGGTCAGTATTCACTTTAAACAGTAGTGTTAGTGGCATTTGAATAACTGTTAAAACCCTGTTCTGCAACAGAGAAATAGCTGTTTTTATCCCCATTTGCCTGACACAGGAGCCAGCAGTTGTTGAAGATCTGCGTCCTGCTGTGCAGTGGGTTATCCAAAATAAGGCCCTTTTCCGTGGACATGTAACAATGCCAAAATATCTGTCCTTAAATCAAGGGGACCAGCAGAGGGTCTTAAGAGACATGTCAGAGGAAGAAGACACTGGAGCAAGGGACATGTTCCTCTGTTTTTCAGTTTGCAGAGGACATGGAGCTCTTTTTGAAAGCATGTGCTGATGAGCAGGGACTAAAGCCTGATTTATGCTTCTCCGTCTGCGTCAGTGCGGAGCACACGCAACGCCATTATCCGTCCTTGCGTAGGGCTCCGGCAGGCACGCAAGTACGTACGGAGTCGAGCCCACTTTTTTAAACATCCGTCAAACGAAACGGACTACGCAAGCTTGTGATTGGTCAGGACGCCGCTGTTGTTTACAGCACCGCCATTGCAAAGAGAGCCAAGTTTAACAAGCGGCAGACACGGAGAAGCTTGAAGAATACCTCGCGAAAAAACTCTAATATATGAACGTTTCATCCTCCCGTGACTGGAGGAGTGAAAAGATGCGCAGCAAGCATTTTATTTGTGGACGGAAATGACAGGAAACGTGGGTTTAGAGGTGGGGAGCGCATGAAGCGGTGGGAGAATGAGAGACAAATATGTCCGTGTTAAAAGTCTCTTATATACACAAAAACACAATATAAACACACTCTGGACCGATACATGACAGGATACCACAGAACAGTGCTACGCCCTCTGTGGTCCTGCCGGGCAATTGCTTTGCAACACTCTCCAGGAGACGGAGAAGTAAAAGAGCAAAACGCTTTCGTCAATCCGTGCGTGTCTGTCCCTTGCGGAGCTGAAGGAGAAGCATAAACCAGGCTTAAGGGTCAGTGCTATGTTTGACATGTAATAGACAAATGAAGGCACTGACTGTTTGTTTGTTTGTTTAATATGTTGTTGTTGTTACAGCGCTTTGTGATTTATATCTGTGAAAGGCACTATATAAATAAACTTTTACTTACTTACTTACTTATTTACTTGTTGTTTTTGTTTTGTTTTTGTATAGTACAAAATTCCAGTTAAACTTATTTCAAAATGTTGTTCACTTGATTCTATGTCCATACTTATAATAAAGGATTACAGTGTAACAGCATTAAATGTAAATGTAACAGCATTTTTTTATACTTGTAATTTCAAAATAAAAAGCTTATTGTTGATATTAACAGTAAAGAATTGTAATCAATAATATTTTATACATTTTAAACATTAGCACTCTGGGCTCTATCATGGCCATTTGTGGCCACTTCACTTATTCTTTTTTTTTGACTGCTGCACTGCAGTGGACCGAAAGCATGACACGGGTTTGATTTTAAAGAGCAAGTCAACCCCTACCAGAGTCTAACTCTACTCTCACTTCATGTTTGAAAAATGCAACAAATACTGTTGCCTGGCAGACCGAGAAGGCGGAGCTGCTAACAAATGCACACACACACAGGCTCACGACAGCATTGTGACATCATAATGTACCAGTTTACATCATAGCATACTTCTTAGCCAATAGCGGTGGCAGATTTAAATTAAAATACAGTGCAGAGTTTTTACCTGAAAACGGCACAACACTGCCAGTTTTAGGCAGAATATTTAAATTTTAACTAAGATGCACTGAAGTGCCAAATTATTGATGACACGTGTCTGCAGGACGATCAGACACTCGTTTATTTAGTTTATCAGCAAAAAAAAGTTTATTTGGGGGTGACTTGCTCTTTAAGGATCTAATAGTTTGTGTGTTGTGCATGACATTGCCACACAAATATGTATTTGCGAGATAGAGTAGAATAAATTGTGACGCATCAAATATCAAACTTAGCTTTGAAGCACATGCTAAAAACACGTTTACTGTTGTACACTTCATAACAAGACAGCATAGCCAAAATATTAACAAAATATATATTATTAAAAAATTCAAAGCAGCAGCACACACAACAACAAACACTGTTAGTAAATGTGTCCTGGAGTTTTTGCAGGTGCAGAAAGTGCTGCTGCTGTAAATAAGCCTAACAGCTTCCAGATCCCTTATTTTTCTGGAAAGATGGTAGGAAGGGCATCACTGCTCATTTCTACAGTCTCCCAGATCTTGGAATACAATGCCTTTGTACCATGAAACCACTTCACAGTACTAGTAGTCCACTAAAACCTATAAAGAGAGTGATCCTGGAAGAAATGGGGCACACACTAGTGACCTCAACAATTGCAAGACAGCCTTTTCCCCGATGCTCAGATGGGGAAAAAAAGGAACTTTCATGAAAACATTAGGACTTTATCACCATTGAATGAAAATAATAGCGCATAATAATCAATAGGGTTGTCACGGTATGAAAATTTAACCTCACGGTTATTGTGACCAAAATTATCACGGTTTTCGGTATTATCGCGGTATTTTTTAAACGGTGTTGCATATGTTCAGAAAGCATTGATAGTCCTGTTCTACACAAACTGAAATCGTTTTGAAAAGATTTAACAGTGTTTATTAAA
>SSNQ01034178.1:124471-141078 GCA_006942095.1 Nothobranchius kuhntae
ATATATATATATATATATATATATATATATATATATATTGTTTTGAGAGCCTTTTTGTTGGTGGATTCTGATATTGATTTTATGTACAATTCCACATCCTTAAAAAAATGACAGAAATATGGTGTTTTGTTAGTAAACTTACATTTATGAATAAAGAATTTAGCTAAGAGTATTAACAGATTTATCATAAAAAACATTTATCATTCTTCATGGGGAACTTAAAGACACAGAATAAAACATTTTCCCATCGTAAAGAAAACTCCCTTAAAATATGGACAGTAACAAACCTGCTAAATTTCTTCCAGAATCTTTGTGTAAAAGAATAGCATCAAAAAAGATGTGTCACAGTTTCTGGATGATCCCCACAGAAAGTACAATTAGTATTGATGTCCCTTTTAAATTTTACCATGTAATGACTCGCTGGATAACATTTATGTAGAAGTTTAAATGAGACTTCTTTCACCTTGTTTACAATCAAATATTTCTGGGGGATCATCCTGACTGTCTTCCACTTGATATCTGGAACATATCAGTTCCAATGAGATATTATATACGGGAGAGAGAGACGATATCTTCCTGGAATAAACTACGTATTCTCTTATTGCTGTTACCAAGTTCTAGAGAAAAGCAGATTTTTCCTATTGGAGACTCAACTGGATCAGGGAGTGTGACTGAGGTAGATATTGAGCTGTCAGTGTTTTTATATAACATTAAAGTCCCTGAGGGTATGGCACCAAGCACCATTGAGAATTCCTGAACACTGATTGAGAAATCATATAGGGCAATAAAGTCGTTGTAAGTAAGTAGTTGTCCCTCTTTATTAACCAGCTGAGCCACCAATAGGATCCCATTCTGGACCCAAGTTTCCAGGAAAAGTGATTTATTTTTAAGTAAAATATCTCCGTTGTTCCAGATAAGATATTTGTGAGGTGAGAAGTTGTGTTTATAAATGAGGGTCCACGCTAAGAGGACTTGCTTATGGAAGGATGAAAGTTTTATAGGGAGTTTCTCAACATAGTAATTACAACTTAAAATAAAATTAAAGCCACCAAAACGAGAGAAAATATGATATGGTACAAGGTTCCAGATAGAGGTGGGGTTTTTAAGAAAATGTTTGGCCCAATTAATTTTGAATGTGTTATTTAAAGTAGAAAAGTCTAGGACGTTAAGCCCACCTGATTCGTACTATTCATCACAACAGTTTTCCTAATATAATGCGTACGGTTTTCCATATAAAATTAAAGCGCATACGGTCAATATCTTTACCAATTTCCTTATCCAGATGTAAAGAGAGAGCAGCATATGTTAATCGGGATAACCCTTCAGCTTTAGTAATTAACACTCTACCTTTCAAAGACAAGTCCCTCTGCAGCCACCGGTTGAACTTGTTTAGGGTTTTCTGTATAATTGGAGTGAAGTTTAAAGATCTTTGGATATTAACAGTCCCAGGTTTGTGACTTCCTGTTTAACAGAAATATTACAGACAGTATTTGCAGGGCAGTCTTTAATTGCTAGCAACTCACACTTTTTTAGATTTAGGCATAAACCAGAGGCCTCAGAGAAGTCAGTAATCACACTAAGAGCTAGAGGGATTTGGTTTGCATTTTTTAAGAAGAGTGTGGTGTCATCGGCTAACTGGCTAATCACAAGCTCCTTATCAGCTATGGTGATTCCTTGTACAACACTGTTTGAAATATTAGTTGCAAGAATTTGTGTACAAAGTAAAAATAAATATGGTGAAATAGGACATCCTTGGCGAATACCACGTTTCCGGTCAAATCTCGGGGTGGAGCCGTTAATCATTTTAATAGAACTATTGCCATTTGTGTATAAGGTTTTGACAGCTTTACAGAAAAACCTGCCGAAGCCAAATTTTTCCAATGAGAGGAAAATAAATTGATGTTCAATTGTATCAAAAGCCTTATAAAAATCCAAGAAGAGAATGAAGCTATTGTCAGATACCAAGTCAGAGTAATCAAGTAAATCCAAAACCAGTCAGAGCTGCTGCGTTCATACATCACCTTCTTCGGAGCTGGCGATTTAAGAGGTGTAACAGGGAGAGGTGGGAACTCATCCATTTCTTCTTCGGCTGGCGCGAGTTCTACTGCGGTAGCTGCGTAGTCATGAAAGCTATCCATTAGCACGTTGCTGGGCGTAGCACTCTTCTCATTAGCATCCTCAGGCGCTATCTTAGACTTGGAACTTTCCAGTCCCCTTTTCGCTCCTGTCTGGTTCGGCATTCTTGCCCTATAATTACTGTATCTTCTCCTGTTTAGTGAATTGTTAGTGTTGGCAGCATAAAGTTGAGATTTTACCGTTGTTCACGAACTTTCTGTGCAGAACTCGGTAGAAAGCGTCTGCTCACTCCGCCATCTTGGCCGAAACCCCCCGGGTGAGTGGATCTGCCACTAGAGCTTCCACGGATCATCTCGGGGAGCAATAACCCTCTCAAAATAAATGCATTAATGCTTCTGACTCTGTATATGCATGGAGTGACTGGGAAATGTATTTGTACACCACTCGGTGACAGCCTTGTTTGTTTTGGTTTTGTTAATAAAGTTTAAAAAACATGTTGGCACGATGAGGCCGATGATGCAAAGTGCTGCTGTGCTGCTTCCCATTCGGGAAACGGCTAAAGGGCCATTACACCCAATTTGTCTCTACTCTGACCATCTTTAATCTGCTCTAGCTCAAAACCTACAACAGCCACACTGTTCAAATCCGTTCTAGATTATTCTACAATAATAGCAGATCAAATAAAACACAGTGTGGGATTTGTGAAACCTTTCCCTGATTTGTGAAACTTAAACAAAGCCTTAAAAAATCAGTCTGCGCATAACCCATAGTAGCACATGTCAACGAGCACAGATAGTCGGACTAGAAAAAGTTCAACACTTTGAAAATTAAATTTTCTACCACTTGGAAAAAGTACAGCACTTGGAAAAATGTCACCAGGCCAGCTCCGGCTCTCTGACACCTCGGCTGCAGGCAGTGGCTCACCCTTCTGCATTGATCCGGACATGGGACTGGCCCCGGGTGTCGGCTGGCCGCCGAGCTCCCGGGGTTGAATTGCTGGGCCACCGAGTTCCACCCACCTCCGCGACTGGTCTTCCCGTTTGGTGGAAGTGGAGGAGGGTGGAGGGTATGGGGGCTAGGACCCCGAAAAAAACTTGGATCGAGGGCTGACTTTCAATGGATCGCAGCGAGGTTGCTCTGCCACGCACGAAACCCTGACCCAGAATCTGGTCATCTGCAAGTCATTTAGCACCACATCCTCCACAAATGTGCAGTGCGCAATCGGAGAGGGGCGACCATCGTCCGGCCGCACCCCAGCCCAGTCACGAACGGCTCTCCGCACCGGCCCAAGGGCCAGCTATCCGGGACCAACCGAAGATTCGCGGCGCTACGGTATCATTACGTCTAGGCGGGATTCTGACTTAGAGGCGTTCAGTCAAAATCCCACAGATGGTAGCTTCACCCCATTGGCTCCTCAGCCAAGCACATACACCAAATGTCATCACCTGCTGGAGACTGGTGCGCCCTGCTGCGCAGCTGATCCGACCCAGGATTCAGCTCCTCCACCCTGCAGGGAACCAGAGACACACAGCCACCACCTGCTGGAGGGTGCTGTGCCCTGCTGTGGGCTGGATCCGACCCAGGTTTCAGCTCCTCCACCCTGCAGGGAACCAGAGACACACAGCCACCACCTGCTGGAGGGTGCTGCGCCCTGCTGTGGGCTGGATCCGACCCAGGTTTCAGCTCCTCCACCCCGCGGGAAATAAAGACATACCATACCCATACCATATTTATTTATAAAGCACCATTTCAAAATAGCATGGCAGCTAACCAAAGTGCTGTACATAAAAAAGCCAAATGCTTGAACAAGAAACACAGTAAGAACAGGCAAAATACATAAGAAGAAAGCATAAATAGTCAGAGATAAAAATTCCTTCTAAAAACAAATAGGAGAACAGTTAACAGCACTAAAAAAATAAAATTATGCAACGAATGATAAAAACATTTGAAATGGCACAAATTAAACCAAATAAGCTACCAGATGGTGAGAGGTGCCAAAAGTGTGCAACTGAATCATAAAAACGGAATTCAAAACTCAAATTTGGTGCTAGATTTTCATGAAAAGTATCACGGAGGGAAGGCGAAACTAAACAAGTGTGTTTTCAGGGCCGACTTGAAACTGCTAACAGAGGAGGCCAGACGCACACGGAGGGGCAGAGACTTCCAGAGTTTTGGGGCTGCATAAGGGAAGGCACACTCCCCCCGTTATGTCTCTGGAGACTCTGCTGAGCGGAGAGGATGCAGAGCTCTAATCATTGATGCGCTCCCAGGCTGCTGTGTCCTGCGCACGCTCACAGTAACATTCTCAAAGTGTCGCCACCCCAAAAAAATAGAATTAGCACACGATGGTTTGTGTTGGCTCATATCCTCTGGTGCTTTTTGTCTTTTATTTCTGCCTGATGCACTGCGGCTTGGAGTTCATCATCTGTCTTGTGCTCTTGTGCTATTAAGTTTCCCAGCACACCCAATGGAAGTCACTAATAGACCAATAAAGTAGAATTGTGCATAAAGTCAGCCATAAAGTTGGCTTGAGGCTGCACATATTACTAGTCTTTGCATAACTGATACAAGGGAATATCCAAATTACTTGATTTTCTTTTGTTGTAAGACAAACGTTTGCGTTATTCAACCTCGGCCCATCTGTCAGGATCATACTGCTCAGCCGTGTTAGCGCCCGCAAACGTTTGCCTTACAAAAAAAGAACACTAAGTCATTTTAATTTACAAAGAAGACAAAAAGAACTTTTTCAATCTATGTGGCTATTTAATTCACCACACTCGTGTGTGTGTGTGTGATCCCTCTGTACACGAGACCTGCTCTGGTCCATCAGATCGTAGTCAAACAGGAAAGTTCTGCTTTCTTTACACACGAGTGCTGATGAAGCTACAAATATTCATGATCAGAAAACGTGTTTTGAAAAAACTCATTGGAGAGTAATTATCTCCAACAGGACTGCAGCATAATCTATGACTTCTAACTGTTGAGTGGTGTAGATTTATAATCCAATCCAGTCCAGATTTATATATAGACAACTTCATACAGAGTCAACCAAAGTGCTGAAAATCCATCCGAGCTAGGAAAAAAGCGAAAAAGTAAAAACAATAAACAGTAAAAATACAGCCAAAATACGTCCGAGCTAAAACACGTATGTACAAAGAAATATATTACAAAATATAGATAAAATGGTGCGTTCTCATTTAAGGACTTGGTTATAAATTCAGCAGTGATGAGGAAACAGACTCGCTGCCAGGTCACAGAGTCTGTGCAATGGACAGCAGTTCAAGGTTATGGTTGAATTGACCAGTTCAGTGGCCTAGTGGTAGAGTGTCTGCCCTGAGACTCGGAGATCAGGGTTCGATTCCTGGTCGGGTCATACCAAAGACTTTGAAAAAATGGGACCTAACGCCTACGTGCTTGACACTCAGCATTACGGGGTTGGATTGCGGCGTTGAACCTCCAAATGGTTCCAGAGTGCAGCTGTGTCTGCAGCTCACCGCTCCCCCAGGGGATGGGTCAAATGCGGAGAACAAATTTTGCACACACATCAGTGTGTGTGACAACTACTGGGACTTAAACTTTTTAATGTGCGCCCGAGTCTCATAATGGGGAGAGACCAGGGACCAACTTCGATCATTGTCATCGTAGCGCTTTACGGAGGACAAAATCCCATCCTGGTAGCTTCCTCCAACCACGTAGAGCTGGTCCTCCACTACTTCAATGCCAAAGGTGCTACGCGTCATGTCCATGGTTGGTTTCATGCTCTATGTGTTGGTAACAGGAAGGTAAGCCTGAACACAGTTGATGTCACTGTGTACAATGCCTACAACTTAAAAAAACTGCATCAGATTGTTTCTTCTTAAAACATTTACGATTCAGTCGACACAGCTGATTCATGTAACTGCTCATTTGTTTGGAGAAACAGAGCTCAGTTCTGCATATCAAAATAAAGCTTATATCAACTTGTAAGTGACCTTGGAAAGCAGCATTGTGAAGTGCTTCTGTCTTTCAGCCGGCAGGTGGTTAATCCACTGCAGGACCACTTTAAACTGTGATGTTCCTGAGCCGAGGTGAGTGACATCACCCCCATCTCACTCTATCTGACTGATCTTCCACAGGTGACAGCGGAGGGGGCCACAGCTGCAGAACATCTCCAATCAGGGACGCGGGTATAAAAGGAGGATGGTGACATCTCATTACGCCAGATGATTGCTCCTGTATAGGTAGTTCCAGCCACTCGTTCTTGTTTTTGTGAACTTGTCACTCGAATAATGGATATTAAGGATTATTGAACTTGGACCGCTCTGATCACTCTTTGGATTACCCTGAAATCTGGATGTTGTTTGTTCTCTCCAGAATTTCATTCAACCTGCCTCAACCTGCTGTTTTGCTGACTGGACATTCACACCACGTCCCATCCTCCTCCGCTGTGCTTGGTTGGATCCCTTCCGCTGTCTAACCTGTTTCCTGATCCCCCCTGGACTGACTTGAGCTCACCTCGGCTTCCTCACCTCGTTTTCCCCGAACGTTTATGGACTCGAGCTACTGCTCACCCTCTCCACAGGACTTCCCTGTGCAACTTTAGTTCCAGTTAGTAAAAAAGACTTTAATTTCATCCTACCTGCTCGTCGAGTCAGATTACTGCATGTCTTGGGTTAAACACATTCCACGAGACATGACATAAACACCTTGTTCTCTTTGTTCACATTGAGGTGAATGCTCTGGAACATAAGAGCGAGCTGGTCCTCTGACAGCTCTAGAAACTCCTCAGAGACCATGTTAACTCCTCAAAGTGGTGCAGGATAGACGACAGCACCGTGCTGGAGAAGCCGGAGCAGCAAGGCCGTGGGAACTGGGGGTGCTCGTGGATGACAAATGATATGCATGTTAAATGCAAGCAAAAATGACTCAGTCAAGTATTTTATTAGATTTAATTTACAATGATAATAATAATAATAATACATTTTATTTAAAAGCGCCTTTCAGAACACCCAAGGTCACTTGACAGAAATTACGTTCAAAAAATACATCAAAACAGCAATAAAACGCAAAGCAGAAAAAACAAAGAGAGAAACAGTTCAATAAAATCAGAGGTCATAGGCAGATTTAAACATGTGTGTTTTGAGTTTGGTTTTGAAAAGGGTAAAACTGTCAATGTTCCTGATGTCTGGGGGGAGTGAGTTCCAGAGGCGGGGAGCAGAGTACTTTCCCATGGTAGTGAGACGAGCAGAAGGAACAGCAAGATGGATGGAAGAAGAAGATCTGAGAGAACGGGAGGGGGTGTTAATACTTGTAAGGTCTGAGATATATGGAGAAGAGAGGTCATGGATGGCTTTGAAGGAATGGAGGAGAATTTTGAAGATGGGCCTGAATTTATTAGTATTACTATAAAAAAATGTATTTTTCTTATTAGTATTACTTTCTGTCACACCTACACCATGTAATACACACAAATAAGGGCACTTATCAGTAGTTTACCTGATTGTCTATTTTCCTCTTGATTTGTTATGGGGATGAGACACCTAGTGGGTTGTCCATAGCTCTTTTGGTTTATGTATTTAGACATTTATGGGGTTTTTTTACTCATAATCTCTGCTTTTCGATTCACGGGTAGACTGCCTTGTTGGATTTCTGTCTACTAAACGTGGCCGCTGCATTGGTCTAAACAGATGACGTGACCGACGTTTCACTACTTTCTCATTACGCTCAAAACAAACTAGTCCAATTTTAAAACAACGATTGTAAAAAGCTGCTCCGTTAAGAAAGAAGATATTTCACTTTTGAACTTGAATGTTAGGCCAAATATTTACGTAGGACAGGATGGTAAATTAACAGAATGGTGAGACTTACACACATCAAACACATGCACTTGCACGGAAAGGTTGAGGAACAGTTGTTTATATTGGACATGATGCAGTGTTTCATCAGCACAAATCCGGAACATTTTGTAGTGTCATCAAAATAGACTGATTTTGTTTTTTTGTTCATTGTTTGTGACAAAGTGGATGGCTTGTGTTGATCAGATCTGTGCTTGAGTTATAGTAGTCCCTTGTTAATTGTTGGAGTTACGTCCTAAAAGCAATCTGCAATAGGCGAAATCCGTGAAGGAGTCAGCTTTATTTTTTACAAGTTTAGATGTTTGTAGCATACAAAGTTACTATAGAGCTCCGGACCCCACGTGACTCTCAGTTAGTAGACGCCATATTGGCAGGTAAAAGAAGCTAAACAAACACGGATCGTAAACATGAATGTGAACGGGATCGGCTTGGATTTCACTTCGTCGGAGTTTACTTCACACTTTAAAACCGAAAAAATCGTTTTATATAGTCAAAAATTAAATAGACTAAACATCTCCGACCCTTGCCGTGCCCCTGGGATACTTTTTAAAAACGCCAGAAGCTGTCGGAGCGGACTTCTTACCGGACCTGGCTGGGGAACCCCTTGGGATTCCCCCGGAGGAGCTGGCTCCGGCGGCTGGGGAGAGGGAAGTCTGGGACTCTCGACGCTACTGCCCCCGCAACCCGACTCCGGATACGTGGATGAAAATGGATGGACAAATAACAGATGTATACGTAAGTAGTTTAAATAGAGTGATGTGCTGTTTGAATGTATAAACTGAATGCCAAGAGAAATCACTAGTTTGATTTTTTCGTGAATAAACTAAATACGTATGTCAGGCAGGAGCGTCTCAGGATCTGTCTGAGATCCGTCTCGGTGAGACAGATGATAGCAATCCAAAGTGCTTTTTATGTGTGATCAGACATTTGATCAACCATTGCTTAAAAATTAAATACAGCTTAGCCGGTTAATTGCTGTGATCATAAAACACGTAAACGGCAGCACGCAGAACTCACGAGGCAACGTTTTACGTGATGTTTACTTGCTGCTATGAGTAATAAGACAGAAAAAGCCACGCCAAAATAAGTTTAGGAAGCCCACTAAGAATCATAATAAAAGCATTTAAAATAAATACCATACACAGTTGAGGAAACGTTGGTTTAAGTACCTGATATGAAGTGGTCGCTGCATAAGCGAAAACCTTTATTCTCGGGATCCCACAGCTTCATTTAAGCCCGGTCACTAGCGCATTTTATTACAATGATCCAACGTTTGCGGCGCTCCGGATCATGGGGAATCCTGTAGATGGCTCATTCCTTATGTCGTCCGTGTCTGTTCTGCATCCTGGGGCACAACAGGAATCTACCATATTTCCCGTTTGATTGAGTTTTCTGACAATAACAAATAGTCCAGCTGCCGGCTTCTACCTGCCAATATGGCGCCATTTCGATTTGAACTGTTGCATGCCAGGAGAAGTGACGTCAACTCCCGGAGCTCTATAGGGGGTCTCACACACCAGAATGTCCGTTTCTCAAAGGTTTTACTTCCAGCATGTGAGTAGACTCGCGTTTCCTCCTCCTGGATATGAGGGGTTAGGGTCAGGGTTGACAGAGAAGCCAGGGCAGTGGTAGAAGGTCACAAGAAGAGGCCTTTGTTTTCAAATGTGGCCGGCAGCAGGACAAGTGAGTGAGCTTGCTGGCTAGAAGGGGGCGGTGCGTGCAGACAGGGGTGGGGGGTGTTAAAGGGCCAGTGCGCCGAGCTTACACAGTTTGTTACTGCGTTTATTTCCTAAAAAGTGATTTTCTGTGGTCCCTGCCTGTTATGATGGGCCTAGTCACAACCCTCCAGTGCTGATGCAGTTCTTCTGGCACAGCTGGTCCTCCAGGAAGATGCTGCAGGGACCTGTAGCTACTAAAGCTTCCACCATATTGTCTTCAGTCAAGTAAGCAGTAAGGGTGTAGGCGTAGGGTGCATCTGTTTTTACAAACTTACCCAGGATCCGGTGAAGAGAATGCTGTGGTGATTATAAAAACAGAAAACCCTCTGGCTTTGGTGTATTAGTAAGCACACACTGTCAACAGCACCACACATACCGTCAGGTATGCCAGACCAGTGAAATCTTTGCCTGGCAAGATACTGAATCCTCTGTTGGCCTTGATGACCTGCTTCCTCTTGGACACCTTTCAGAATTGCACACCACAGAGTAAGTGGAACAACGTATAGGTAAGTTTTTAATTTAGTGGCTGGGTTCTTGGGATGTACATAGTTGACTGGTTAACCGGTTAAATCTCGTTTATGTCATAACTGGGTAAAATACTTTTGCCTGGTTAACTGCCAGTTCATGTCCTGCTGCTGTGCGTTAGTGATGCACGGGTTAGAGTTTCTTTCAACCCGCGGGTACAGCAGATATGATAACGTCTGACCCGCACCAAACCGCCCCGCATCACTAGGTCTATTTTTACAACCCGCGCCGCCCCGACCCGCCTCATTAAAAATACGTTATTGATTGAATGCGCTTTTATTCAGACAAAGGTGCATTAAACAGGCCCCCAAATTGGCACTGGAAAATGGTAGTAACATTTATATTTTTTAAGGTTAAAATAAAAAATAAAATAAAATAGGCAGATGAAGAAAGTTTAAAATTAAATTAAATAAGGGTTATTTTTGTTTGTTACCCTACTAATAGTGCAATAAACCAATACAAAAACAGCACCTAGAGGCCCTGCTTGGGCAAACAAAATAGTAAAACATTTTACAACTTTTATCAAACATTTTGAAAGCCAACAAACGCATTACCTGTTACGTCCTTGTTTTGTTCAGCAAATGCTGCTGTTGTTGTCTGCGCTGATTACCTCGCTGAATCTTTCCCAAACACGCGATTTAGCAGTTTGTCCCTCCTTTCTTTTAACAATGTAAACTCCCGAGCAAATTTTATCCAAAATATATTCCTCCATCATTTGGTTGATGTGGCTGCCTGCCACCTGCTTGGAGCTTAGGTGCACTTCACTGGCGCGTTCTGTACGTGCCCACGTCATGGGGTCAAAGGTTATCTGCGCGGAGTTATCTTTTAAAACGTGACCGTGTTTAAATAACTGTCTTAAATATTGTGTTCAATACGTGTGGATATTTGGCCTGATGATCGTTGGATTTCTTCTGATTGGAGTGGGAGGATATCTGGCTTTCCGTAAAATTGGGATGACGGGAGCGACTGGAGGGCGACCCGCATCCATGGACGGCACCGTCCGTGTGGACACCTCACAGACTGGGACGTTGCTCGAGGTGAATCGCAAGCTGGACAATGTCTTAGCTGCGTTACCGGTGTTAGCGCGCAGGATTGATAACATCTCGGAAAGGGCCACCAGACGGTGTGGAGATGTTTAATCACTGAATTGGCTTCACTGGAGGACTTGAATGATCAATACAGACTTAAGGCAGAGAGGAAAATTTATCTCTGTCTAACCCAAACTAAGTTTCTGTTATCGAATCTGACGCCATAAGCAGCCTTGGAGTTGCATGCAAAACCCCCACGCTGGAAGGAATGCAGACAAATGCTGTGAATCTCTATCCCCCCCCCCCGCCTTCAGATTGTGGTCTCCACCGAGGTCATCAAGCTGAAGGACTCACTGCTCTCTATGCTTCCTCATGACCTCCCTCCCACCTGTTGGTCTGCAGCTGGTCGATGCGCCGCAGTGGCAGCTCCCATTGGAGGCTTCAGGATCCCGCCCACCCCCACCTCCCCATCGGACTCTGATGTTGTATACGTGCTGTCTGTGCTTCCATGTCAGGTGTTTTTTTTGCATTGGAGTGCTACACCCTGCTGGTGTAACCCTGTTAATGCCTTTTTTTCTCCCTCCCTGAACTCCACTCATGTAACACCCTTTTCATCTAACTATTAAGGTAGCGCGACTCATGTTGCGAATGACCGCAGTCACCAATTCTTGTTATGTGTCTTAACCACGTATGTCTGATCTTTGAATTGTGTGTGCTGAAACTGAATTTCATTTCTCTGTATGTCCTGCACATGTGGAGAACATGACAATAAATGACTTTGAATCTTTGAATCTTATCTAATCAACCAATCACATGGCAGTTGCTTCAGTGCATTTAGGGGTGTGGTCCTGGTCAAGACAATCGCCTGAACTCCAAACTGAATGACAGACTGGGAAAGAAAGGTGATTGAAGCCATTTTGAACGTGGCATGATTGTCGGTGCCAGACGGGCCGGTCTGCTCAGTTACTGGGATTTTAACCCACAACCATTTCTAGGGTTTACAAAGAATGGTGTGAAAAAGGAAAAACATCCTGTGGGCCAAAATGCCTTGTTGATGCTAGAGGTCAGAGGAGAATGGGCCGACTGATTCAAGCTGATAGAAGAGCAACTTTGACTGAGATAACCACTCGTTACAACCGAGGAACGCAGCAAAGCATCTGTGAAGCTACAACACACAACCTTGTGGCGGACGGGCTAGAACGGCAGAAGACCCCACCGGGTACCACTCATCTCCACTACAAAGAGGAAAAAGAGGCTACAATTTGCACCAGCTCACCAAAACTGGACAGTTGAAGACTGGAACAATGTTGCCTGGTCTGATGAGTCTCGACTTCTGCTGAGACATTCAAATGGTAGAGTCAGAGTTTGGCGTAAACAGAATGAGAACATGGATCCATCATGCAGGCTGGTGGTGGTGGTGTAATGGTGTGGGGGATGTTTTCTTGGAACACTTTAGGCCCCTTAGTGCCAACTGGGCACCGTTTAAATGCCACAGGCTACCTGAGCACTGTTTCTGACCATGTCCATCCCTTCATGACCACCATGTACCCATCCTCTGATGGCTACTTCCAGCAGGATAATGCACCATGTCATAAAGCTCCAATCATTTCAAACTGGTTTCTTGAACATGACGATGAGTTTGCTGTATTACAACGGCCCCACAGTCACCAGATCTCAACCTGATAGAGCGTCTTTGGGATGTGGTGGAACGGGAGCTTCGTGCCCTGGATGTGCATCCCACAAATCTCCACCAACTGCAAGATGCTATCCTATCAATATGGGCCAACATTTCAAAAGAATGCTTTCAGCACCTTGTTGAATCAACGCCACGTAGAATTAAGGCAGTTCTGAAGGAGAAAGGGGGTCAAACACCGTATTAGTGTGGTGTTCCTAATAATCCTTTAGGTGAGTGTAGATTAACTGACTATGTTACAGTCGTTTAAATGCAACATTGTGGGGTGACCAGATCCCAACTCACCAAATGTGGGACAGAGACCACTCAATGTGGGACAATGTGAAACTCCAATACAACAAGATAACATAAAAAATGACGTAAAAAAACCCTTTTATTCTGCCTTTTGGCTCTAACATAATTGTTAGACATCAAATTGTTATTATTATTATTATTATTATTAGCATCATCACATATTTTATGTCAGTTTGAATTCAACTTGAACAAGAAAACAGAAAAACCTTTCAGACTATTTCACAGTTCGTCTCGAGTTGCCGCAGCTAAACTCAGGCTCTCTTCTACAGTGGCTCTGAATGCTTTCAGCTAAAATGATTTCAAAGCCATCAGAGATAGGACCACAATAAAAAAATGCATGCTTAAGCAGCTTTTAAGAGTTTTTGTTCAACATTTACACAGAATTTCCACAACAGAATGAGACTAAAAGTACCAGCAACATTTAAATTTATTTTCCACTAATATCAACATCACATTAAAAAAAGTCTACATTTATTTTCTAAATTGTCAACAAATCTAATAGTAAATATTTAGGGAAGAGAAAAAACATGAGAAAAGTCTTTTTTCGCGCTCCCACGCCCCTGCTGTAGTCACACTGGCGGCCTGTGGATCTTTGAGGAAGACGACAGAAACACCACAGTTCTTTTAGTTGATGCTGCTTCACTTTTGAATCAATCAATTGCATTTTTCTCGCTGAAAGTTTGCTGGTTGAATGAGGGGAAAATGCTGTGTGATTAACAACACTGCTTGGTCAAAGATAGAGCAGCGTCCATGGGCGTAATTTTGGGGGGGGGACATGTCCCCCCACTTTTTCCAAAGTCAAGTTTTGACCCCTGCACTTTTTACCATTCAAAAGTAATACTACGCTATATTTAATTGACACTGGTTGAGCTCTAGGACCAAGCAGAAAACAACAGTTTGTGTTGAAGTCTGTTTCCCATTAGAACATACTGTAAAGATACCCCCCCCCCCCCCCCCCCCACCACCACCACCACCACCACCACTGTCCCCCCGTCCATGGCAGCGTCACCCTATTGATCTGAGCTAGCAGTCCGAGTAAATACAAATGTTACAGAGTTCCCTGGTAATTAGTGTTTTACATCAAAAGCAGGAGGACAATGGTGCAAATATGCACAATTCAATTCAATTCAAGTTTATTTATGAAGCGCCAAATCACGACAAGAGTCGTCTCAAGGCACTTCACATAATAAACATTCCAATTCAGGACAGTTCATTAAGCCAATCAGAAATAATGTTTCCTATATAAGGAACCCAGCAAATTGCATCAAGTCACTGACTAGTGTCAGAGACTATACAGCACTAGAAAGCATAGTAATTCTAGTGTTAAGCTTTGGGCTTCCTGACAGGGTTGCGGAAGGCGCTTTATAAATAAAGCTTTGATTGATTGATTGATTGATTGATTGATTGAAGCTGTCAAAAGCAGCCCTCGTTGGGTCCCAGTCTATGGCTGTTAAGCATGTGTGAAGAGTTTCCACAACCTCGTTGTGTCACGAACGTGCGTGCCTGGTGAGTGGAGCGTGATCAGATGAGGATCCAAACGCGGGGAGGAAAAAGGCGAACAGGTAAGTCCGTTTAACATAAGTTTATTTGAACACACACGCTGGACACTGAAACAATGACACGACATGAAACACAGAACAGACGGGGTTTAAATACACGAGGAGCGGGAGCTATGGTGATTGGGAAACAAGATGCAGGTGGGAGTAATTAACGGAGACACAGACTAAAACATAAGAGAAGACAGGACAGGGTGTGACACGTTGCTCCACTGTTTTGTTAACTTGACAACAGTTTATTTTAGTTTGGGTTTATTGTGCAAGGACAGCATAAAAGTTACAGATAAGGACAATGCAACTATTTTTTTGGCAGGCTTGGAGAGCTTCAGCCTTTGTATGCTGAGATCAGATGGACGGTCACGTGGTCAGAAAGGCAGAGTCCAGCTCAAGGCACTGCACGACAGGCTCCAGTTACCATGCTGTAACAGTGATCCAGTCTCCGGTTGGGCATTTAATATACTGTTTGCATTTGGGGAGTTCCTGGCCTGGCCAGGAGACATGCATGTCTCCTGGCCAGGCCATTGAATATACTGTTTGCAGTATATTAAATGGCCTGGCCAGGAGACATGCATGGATCAGAGCCAGAGAAAGACACAGCAGAATAATCCAAGATGGGGTAAGCAAGAGGCAGAGGCCCATGGGAAATGGCCTGTATTTGTATAGCGCCTTCTTAGGGTTCTACAACCCGCCATCTGGCAGAAGGCTCAGATCCATTTGGACCAGAACCTCTCGCCACAAAAACAGTTTCTTCCCCTCTGCAGTTGGACTTTTGAATGAACATCCTAGGGCAGCCCACTCAAGTTGATTGGTCCCAGTCACGTGACCCGATGCTGTGCTTGAACCATTCAACAAACACTCAGATTAGTACCTACACGGAGTAGATAGCTGCTTCTCTAATTCTTGCCACTTTTTACATTAATAATTTTATCATGAGTGTTTTATTAGTTCTTATATTTGCTTATCTCTTAATCAATTTTTTTTCTGTCTTACCTTCTGCACCAAAATACCGCAGCAATTTCCTAATGTTGTGACTCGGCACACATATGGCAATAAAAACTTCTGATTCTGATTATGATTATGATTCTGATCATGTACTGTGATATAATGTAAGCAATATGTCTTTTTTTTGCTAAGCACACCCCTGAGCGCCGACTAGAACTAACCAGTAGCGTTAGGCTACCGCTTCCATGCTTCAAATTTAAGGAATACCTCGGCTGATGCAGAATTGATGAACTTTGCACGGACAAGTAAATCTTTAAAATATAAATATATGAGAACACAACATGACACGAAAATAACACTCGTAAAACAACGTGTTTTAGCTGTGTCAGCTACAGAAGCACATAAATAAACAAGAAACGTGAAGTCGGCGTGTGTTTTGTTGCTGAGCAAAACACTTCCTGTCCCCCGTTTGAGTTGTGCGCGGTTGCAGACGTCACGCAGGTGAAACATGGCCATTCAGAAAATGGCTATTCCTTGTTTCGACTTCACGACGACTTTATCATTAGAGACATGTTGTGTGTTTTAGAAGCTTTACTCTGAACTCCTCATGAATCTCCACAATAAACTAAATCAGATGAGCGGTTAGTTTTACCCGGTAAAGCCCTGCACACCTGCACCGTCAGGAAGAATGTGTCATCGTCTAGAGGTCATCAACAAAGACCAACATTTATAGGGTTCTGTGGACTGAATGGGAGAAATTGGATTTTTTTTTCATTAACTGTGGCACTCAGAGGGGGGGCAGAGGAAATCAATAGCTGCCATCATTGGACCAAATTGATCCTCATTGTGAGGTCAGATCACAGTGATCTCCTTCACACCTACACAGCAGGAGATCCAGGACTAATACGAGACAAAGCCCATCCAGCTGCACGTTTCCTCAG
>SSNQ01034178.1:141129-168731 GCA_006942095.1 Nothobranchius kuhntae
GAATACCACGTTTCAGGTCAAATCTCGGGGTGGAGCCGTTAATCATTTTAATAGAACTATTGCCATTTGTGTATAAGGTTTTGACAGCTTTACAGAAAAACCTGCCGAAGCCAAATTTTTCCAATGAGTGGAAAATAAATTGATGTTCAATTGTATCAAAAGCCTTATAAAAATCCAAGAAGAGAATGAAGCTATTGTCAGATACCAAATCAGAGTAATCAAGTAAGTCCAAAACCAGTCAGAGCTGCTGCGTTCATACATCACCTTCTTCGGAGCTGGCGATTTAAGAGGTGTAACAGGGAGAGGTGGGAACTCATCCATTTCTTCTTCGGCTGGCGCGAGTTCTACTGCGGTAGCTGCGTAGTCATGAAAGCTATCCATTAGCACGTTGCTGGGCGTAGCACTCTTCTCATTAGCATCCTCAGGCGCTATCTTAGACTTGGAACTTTCCAGTCCCCTTTTCGCTCCTGTCTGGTTCGGCATTCTTGCCCTATAATTACTGTATCTTCTCTTGTTTAGTGAATTGTTAGTGTTGGCAGCATAAAGTTGAGATTTTACCGTTGTTCACGAACTTTCTGTGCAGAACTCGGTAGAAAGCGTCTGCTCACTCCGCCATCTTGGCCGAACCCCCCCCCCCCCCCCCCCCCCCCGGGGTGAGTGGATCTGCCACTAGAGCTTCCACGGATCATCTCGAGGAGCAATAACCCTCTCAAAATAAATGCATTAATGCTTCTGACTCTGTATATGCATGGAGTGACTGGGAAATGTATTTGTAAACCACTCGGTGACAGCCTCGTTTGTTTTGGTTTTGTTAATAAAGTTTAAAAAACATGTTGGCACGATGAGGCCGATGATGCAAAGTGCTGCTGCGCTGCTTCCCATTCGGGAAACGGCTAAAGGGCCATTACACCCAATTTGTCTCTACTCTGACCATCTTTAATCTGCTCTAGCTCAAAACCTACAACAGCCACACTGTTCAAATCCGTTCTAGATTATTCTACAATAATAGCAGATCAAATAAAACACAGTGTGGGATTTGTGAAACCTTTCCCTGATTTGTGAAACTTAAACAAAGCCTTAAAAAATCAGTCTGCGCATAACCCATAGTAGCACATGTCAATGAGCACAGATAGTCGGACTAGAAAAAGTTCAACACTTTGAAAATTAAATTTTCTACCACTTGGAAAAAGTACAGCACTTGGAAAAATGTCACCAGGCCAGCTCCGGCTCTCTGACACCTCGGCTGCAGGCAGTGGCTCACCCTTCTGCATTGATCCGGACATGGGACTGGCCCCGGGTGTCGGCTGGCCGCCGAGCTCCCGGGGTTGAATTGCTGGGCCACCGAGTTCCACCCACCTCCGCGACTGGTCTTCCCATTTGGTGGAAGTGGAGGAGGGTGGAGGGTATGGGGGCTAGGACCCCGAAAAAAACTTGGATCGAGGGCTGACTTTCAATGGATCGCCGCAGCGAGGTTGCTCTGCCACGCACGAAACCCTGACCCAGAATCAGGTCATCTGCAAGTCACTTAGCACCACATCCTCCACAAATGTGCAGTGCGCAATCGGAGAGGGGCGACCATCATTCGGCCGCACCCCAGCCCAGTCGCGAAAGGCTCTCCGCACCGGCCCGAGGGCCAGCTATCCGGGACCAACCGAAGATTTGCGGCGCTACGGTATCATTACGTCTAGGCGGGATTCTGACTTAGAGGCGTTCAGTCAAAATCCCACAGATGGTAGCTTCGCCCCATTGGCTCCTCAGCCAAGCACATACACCAAATGTCATCACCTGCTGGAGAGTGGTGCGCCCTGCTGTGGGCCCGATCTGACCCAGGTCTCAGCTCCTCCACTCCGTAGGAATTAAAGACACACTGCCATCACCTGCTGTAGACTGGTGCGCCCTGTTGATCCGAGCCAGGTCTCAGCTCCTCCACCCCGCAGGGAATTAAAGACACACAGCCATCAGCTTCTGGGAGAGGGTGCTCGCTGCAGAACCACAAAGGCGGAGCTGCACCAGAGTCAGCCCCGCCCATTCACGCAAACTCAGCCTAACCCACTGACTTCCGTTTTTGTTTTCAACTTTATCGCAAACTGACCTGACCCACATGAATTACGGCTGTTACTAGTTTACAGTCGTTAATGCTATATTCTATGCTCCAATTAAACAAGATAAATATAACTTCCTACATGACAAAGACTGAATATATCTCGAAATGAAAAGGTTTCTTTTAACGAATATCTGCCTACAGCTGGTCTAATGAAAGTAGTGTACAACAGCACATCAGACTATCAAATGGGCTCTGGTAGTCTAGTAGCAAAATCATCAGAGTTGGATTTTGCTTTACCCTCAGCTGATGCTGGTTCGATTCTCGGTGGGGTCGTTAGCAGTCCATTTAGCCAGCTGAAACATTTAATTTGTTTATATTTTAGTTGTAATGTTTATTTTCAGCAAAATATTTATGTCTCTAAAAGGTCTTCGAATTTGGTCGTTCCTAAACAGCATTTTAGTTGAAACTCTGCTCACAAATGGACTCACACTGGCTAAATAAACGAATAAATAAATAAAAAAAACACATTATATGTTAAACGGTATACCAGTAAATTGTTGTAAACATAGTACTGGCAAGTGTAGCTAGAAATGAAGAAAAGAGGTTGTAAACTACCTAAAACTTACACTACTGGGAGGCAAACCTGCATGTCAACCTGACACCATAACCACTACACCACCACATCTATTATAAATCATGTGGCGTTACATGTAATTGTGCTGCCCAGTGTGTCTCTGAGATGGGATGTATGGTTTATTGGCGGTGTCTCAGCAGAAGTCATTTCAGAAATAATTTGTCAGAAAATTCACAGAATATCCAGATTTGAGAACCAAGACCAGACCCGCTTCGGGGGAGGAGACCAAATTGAAGCTGAGATGGGAGGAAAATGCATGAATGAGGCTAAAAATGGCTTTGGCGTGTTTCTTATGAGGAAATGAGAATATAACATGATTAAAAGTTCCAAAAGTTAGATTTTTAATTATATGGAAGCTTTACAAAAACTGTTCAATTAACTTCTCAACTCCGTCCTCAATCTTGCATTTTTTAGCTATAACACCCTCTTTGGTTCCAGAATGCTATCAAGTCTGACAACTGGAAGGAATTGGACTGACTTTGATGGAATGGGCGGGGCTGACTCTGGTGCAGCTCCACCTTCTGGTGCAGCTCCGCCTTTGTGGTTCTGCAGCGAGCACCACTTGGGCTTCTGGAGGTTGCTGCGCCCTGCTGTGGGCCCAATCCGACCCAGGTCTCAGCTCCTCTGCCGTGCAGGGAATTAAAGACACACTGCCTTCACCTGCTGCCTGTGGCAGGGTGCTGCGCACCTGATCCGACCCTGGTCTCCGCTCCCCCAGCCCGCAAGGGAATTAAGGAAACACTGCCATCACCTGCTGGAGAGTGGTGGGCACCTTTACGCACCTGATCCGACCCAGGTTTCAGCTCCTCCACCCCGCAGGGAACCAGAGACACACAGCCACCACCTGCTGGAGGGTGCTGCGCCCTGCTGTGGGCTGGATCCGACCCAGGTTTCAGCTCCTCCACCCCGCGGGAAATAAAGACATACCATACCCATACCATATTTATTTACAAAGCACCATTTCAAAATAGCATGGCAGCTAACCAAAGTGCTGTACATAAAAAAGCCAAATGCTTGAACAAGAAACACAGTAAGAACAGGCAAAATACATAAGAACAAAGCATAAATAGTCAGAGATAAAAATTCCTTCTAAAAACAATAAAATAGGAGAACAGTTAACAGCACTAAAAAAATAAAATTATGCAACGAATGATAAAAACATTTGAAATGGCACAAATAAAACCAAATAAGCTACCAGATGGTGCGAGATGCCAAAAGTGTGCAACTGAATCATAAAAACGGAGTTCAAAACTCAAATTTGGTGCTAGATTGTCATGAAAAGTATCACGGAGGGAAGGCGAAACTAAACAAGTGTGTTTTCAGGGCCGACTTGAAACTGCTAACAGAGGAGGCCAGACGCACACGGAGGGGCAGAGAGTTCCAGAGTTTTGGGGCTGCATAAGAGAAGGCACGCTCCCCCCGTAATATCTCTGGAGACTCTGCTGAGCGGAGAGGATGCAGAGCTCTAATCATTGATGCGCTCCCAGGCTGCTGTGTCCTGCGCACGCTCACAGTAACATTCTCTAAGTGTCGCCACCCCAAAAAAATAGAATTAGCACACGATGGTTTGTGTTGGCTCATATCCTCTGGTGCTTTTTGTCTTTTATTTCTGCCTGATGCACTGCGGCTTGGAGCGCATCATCTGTCTTGTGCTCTTGTGCTATTAAGTTTCCCAGCACACCCAATGGAAGTCACTAATAGACCAATAAGGTAGAATTGTGCATAAAGTCAGCCATAAAGTTGGCTTGAGGCTGCACATATTACTAGTCTTTGCATAACTGATACAAGGGGATATCCAAATTACTTGATTTTCTTTTGTTGTAAGACAAACGTTTGCGTTATTCAACCTCGGCCCATCTGTCAGGATCATACTGCTCAGCCGTGTTAGCGCCCGCAAACGTTTGTCTTACAAAAAACGAACACTAAGTCATTTTAATTTACAAAGAAGACAAAAAGAACTTTTTCAATCTATGTGACTATTTAATTCACCACACTCGTGTGTGTGTGTGTGTGTGTGTGTGTGTGTGTGTGTGTGTGTGTGTGTGTGTGTGTGTGATCCCTCTGCACACGAGACCTGCTCTGGTCCATCAGATCGCAGTCAAACAGGAAAGTTCTGCTTTCTTTACACACGAGTGCTGATGAAGCTACAAATGTTCATGATCAGAAAAACGTGTTTTGAAAAAACTCATTGGAGAGTAATTATCTTCAACAGGATTGCAGCATAATCTATGACTTCTAACTGTTGAGTGGTGTAGATTTATAATCCAATCCAGTCCAGATTTATATATAGAGAACTTTATACAGAATCAACCAAAGTGCTGAAAATCCATCCGAGCTAGGAAAAAAGCGAAAAAGTAAAAACAATAAACAGTAAAAATACAGCCAAAATACGTCCGAGCTAAAACACGTATGTACAAAGAAATATATTACAAAATTTAGATAAAATGGTGCGTTCTCATTTAAGGACTTGGTTATAAATTCAGCAGTGATGAGGAAACGGACTCGCTGCCAGGTCACAGAGTCTGTGCAATGGACAGCAGTTCAAGGTTATGGTTCAATTGACCAGTTCAGTGGCCTAGTGGTAGAGTGTCTGCCCTGAGACTCGGAGATCAGGGTTCGATTCCTGGTCGGGTCATACCAAAGACTTTGAAAAAATGGGACCTAACGCCTCCCTGCTTGACACTCAGCATTACGGGGTTGGATTGCGGCGTTGAACCTCCAAATGGTTCCAGAGTGCGGCTGTGTCTGCAGCTCACCGCTCCCCCAGGGGATGGGTCAAATGCGGAGAACAAATTTTGCACACACATCAGTGTGTGTGACAACTACTGGGACTTAAACTTTTTAATGTGCGCCCGAGTCTCATAATGGGAGAGACCAGGGACCAACTTCGATCATTGTCATCGTAGGGCTTTACGGAGGACAAAATCCCGTCCTGGTAGCTTCCTCCAACCACGTAGAGCTGGTCCTCCACTACTTCAATGCCAAAGGTGCTACGCGTCACGTCCATGGTTGGTTTCATGCTCTATGTGTTGGTAACAGGAAGGTAAGCCTGAACACAGTTGATGTCACTGTGTACAATGCCTACAACTTAAAAAAACTGCATCAGATTGTTTCTTCTTAAAATATTTACGATTCAGTCGACACAGCTGATTCATGTAACTGCTCATTTGTTTGGAGAAACAGAGCTCAGTTCTGCATATCAAAATAAAGCTTATATCAACTTGTAAGTGACCTTGGAAAGCAGCATTGTGAAGTGCTGCTGTCTTTCAGCCGGCAGGTGGTTAATCCACTGCAGGACCACTTTAAACTGTGATGTTCCTGAGCCGAGGTGAGTGACATCACCCCCATCTCACTCTATCTGACTGATCTTCCACAGGTGACAGCGGAGGGGGCCACAGCTGCAGAACATCTCCAATCAGGGACGCGGGTATAAAAGGAGGATGGTGACATCTCATTACGCCGGATGATTGCTCCTGTATAGGTAGTTCCAGCCACTCGTTCTTGTTTTTGTGAACTTGTCACTCGAATAATGGATATTAAGGATTATTGAACTTGGACCGCTCTGATCACTCTTTGGATTACCCTGAAATCTGGATGTTGTTTGTTCTTTCCAGAATTTCATTCAACCTGCCTCAACCTGCTGTTTTGCTGACTGGACATTCACACCACGTCCCATCCTCCTCCGCTGTGCTTGGTTGGATCCCTTCCGCTGTCTAACCTGTTTCCTGATCACCCCTGGACTGACTTGAGCTCACCTCGGCTTCCTCACCTCGTTTTCCCCGAACGTTTATGGACTCGAGCTACTGCTCACCCTCTCCACAGGACTTCCCTGTGCACCTTTAGTTCCAGTTAGTAAAAAAGACTTTAATTTCATCCTACCTGCTCGTCGAGTCAGATTACTGCATGTCTTGGGTTAAACACATTCCACGAGACATGACATAAACACCTTGTTCTCTTTGTTCACATTGAGGTGAATGCTCTGGAACATAAGAGCGAGCTGGTCCTCTGACAGCTCTAGAAACTCCTCAGAGACCATGTTAACTCCTCAAAGTGGTGCAGGATAGACGACAGCAACGTGCTGGAGAAGCCGGAGCAGCAAGGCCGTGGGAACTGGGGGTGCTCGTGGATGACAAATGATATGCATGTTAAATGCAAGCAAAAATGACTCAGTCAAGTATTTTATTAGATTTAATTTACAATAATAATAATAATACATATTATTTAAAAGCGCCTTTCAGAACACCCAAGGTCACTTGACAGAAATTACGTTCAAAAAATACATTAAAACCACAATAAAACGCAAAGCAGAAAAAACAAAGAGAGAAACAGTTCAATAAAATCAGAGGTCATAGGCAGATTTAAACATGTGTGTTTTGAGTTTGGTTTTGAAAAGGGTAAAACTGTCGATGTTCCTGATGTCTGGGGGGAGTGAGTTCCAGAGGCGGGGAGCAGAGTGGCTGAAAGCTCTGCTCCCCATGGTAGTGAGACGAGCAGAAGGAACAGCAAGATGGATAGAAGAAGAAGATCTGAGAGAACGGGAGGGGGTGTTAACACTTGTAAGGTCTGAGATATATGGAGGAGAGAGGATAATGCAAGAGCACCGCTATCAAAATGTTTATTCGAATACCACAGAAGGAGAGATGAGCATGTCACATGATCAAATGCATTTACTCAAAGATGAAGCAGTTAAAAACAAGAGCACAGCGTGGGATCATTTTATTCTTGGTATCGACCTTTTGCATCTACGTGTTTGGGGAATAGAGATGATGGCGTTTACACACCGGACCATTCATGGGATGTGGTGATTGGCCAGGAAGATGCGGGCAGTAGAGGGTGACATCCCCTACTGCCCGCGGATAAACTGCGGAAGTGATGCCACCAACACCGGCGAGGCTCTTAAGATGGCGACTGTGTGATGCCAAAACCGTCATCAATTCAAGGTAAAAACGTTGCTACACTGTGAATAAAGTTGTAATGCACCGATATGAAATGTTTGGGCCAATACGATATGCGATATTAAGATCACTGTTATGGCTGATAACCGATATTTGCCGATACCAACATACTGACATTAATGCTTCTAAAATCATCAGTTTTTCCATAGAATAAACATTATTAAAGCTGAATTTACGTTATTATGTACACGTAACACACACATTTACGCTTCTCAGAGGATTACAATCACTGTCACATGACTAAACAAATACACCTCACCCATCTCACCCTCTGAAACAGGCAAACAAATAGAAACAAGATGGAAAAAATATTGGTTGTTAACATCGGCCCTGCTTTATTCATCGGGCCGATACCGGTGCGTTAAAAAAATGACTAACATCGGCCAATACCAATATTGATGCTGATATATTGTACATCTCTAGTATGAAGTATCTGAAACATTATGCAATAACAAACTACACTCACCTAAAGGATTAGGAACACCTGTTCAACTTCTCCTTAATGCGATTATCTAATCAACCAATCACATGGCAGTTGCTTCAGTGCATTTAGGGGTGTGGTCCTGGTCAAGACAATCTCCTGAACTCCAAACTGAACGTCAGACTGGGAAAGAAAGGTGATTGAAGCTATTTTGAGGGTGGCATGGTTGTTGGTGCCAGACGGGCCGGTCTGCTCAGTTACTGGGATTTTCACCCACAACCATTTCTAGGGTTTACAAAGAATGGTGTGAAAAAGGAAAAACATCCCGTGGGCCAAAATGCCTTGTTGATGCTAGAGGTCAGAGGAGAATGGGCCGACTGATTCAAGCTGATAGAAGAGCAACTTTGACTGAGATAACCACTCGTTACAACCGAGGAACGCAGCAAAGCATCTGTGAAGCTACAACACACACAACCTTGTGGCGGACGGGCTACAACAGCAGAAGACCCCACCGGGTACCACTCATCTCCTCTACAAAGAGAAAAAAGAGGCTACAGTTTGCACCAGCTCACCAAAACTGGACAGTTGAAGACTGGGAAAAAGTTGCCTGGTCTGATGAGTCTCGACTTCTGCTGAGACATTCAAATGGTAGAGTCAGAGTTTGGCGTAAACAGAGTGAGAACATGGATCCATCATGCAGGCTGCTGGTGGTGGTGGCGTAATGGTGTGGGGGGTGTTTTCTTGGCACACTTTAGGCCTCTTAGTGCCATTGGGCACCGTTTAAATGCCACGGGCTACATGAGCACTGTTTCTGACCATGTCCATCCCTTCCTGACCACCATGTACCCATCCTCTATTCTTTCGTTCTTTTTTAAACACAGAAACAGTTTTGTTTACCTGTTTGTAGCTACAGTTTCGCCGACGGCTGCCGGCTTCTTCAGGCTGACGCTGATGGTGGCGCGTCACTTCCTTCTCCGTTTATCTGCGGGCAGCAGAGGACGTTGTCGCCCTCTACTGCCCGCTCTCCCCTCTCCGACGATGCAGTCCCATGCGTGGTCCAGCGTGTAAACTCCGTCGTCCCTGTTCATGGTCCCACATCCACGTCTCCTTATCTCGATTGCTTCCTTGATCCACCTTTTGTATTTTTGTTGTTCAGTGGTTATGATCCGTGTGTTGTCCCAGTCCATTATATGGTTTTCTCTTAAGCAATGATCTGTTACGGCTGACTTTTTTATTGTACTTTCTGCTTCTTCTTTTGCTGCTCTTGTGTGTTTACGATTTGCCTCTTTCTCGCACTCCTTTCTGTGTTCTATTGTCTGTGTATTGAGTTGGCGTCCGGTTTCTCCGATGTATGTTTTATTGCATATTTTGCATGGGATTTCGTAGATGACTCCACATTTTTGTCCAGCTGGTATTTTGTCTTTTGGGTGTACTAGTCTGTTTCTAACTGTTGTGTATGGCTTTGTTGGTGTGTTTATGTTGTGTTTTCTCATTGTTGCTCTTATTTTTTCTGTTATGCCTCTGATGTATGGTAGTGTTATCACTGGTTTTGGTTCTTGTCTTTCTGGGTTTCTGGTTCTTTTTTTGGGTTGTTCTTTGCTTTCTGTTTTTGTTTGTTGTTTTCCTTTGTTTATTGCCCATGTCGGGTATGCGCAGGTCTTTAAAGCGTGTTGTATGTGTTTGTCCTCTTGTTTACGGTCTCTCTCTTCTGTTATTATGTTTGCTCGGTGATATAATGTTCTGATTACTGACATTTTGTGTATGGTGGGGTAGAACGAAAGAATGGAATTAGAAAGACACAGCAAGAACACACCTAAGATGTACCCATCCTCTGATGGCTACTTCCAGCAGGATAATGCACCATGTCATAAAGCTCCAATCATTTCAAACTGGTTTCTTGAACATGACGATGAGTTCGCTGTACTACAACGGCCCCACAGTCACCAGATCTCAACCTGATAGAGCATCTTTTGGATGTGGTGGAACGGGAGCTTCGTGCCCTGGATGTGCATCCCACACATCTCCATCAACTGCAAGATGCTATCCTATCAATATGGCCAACATTTCAAAAGAATGCTTTCAGCACCTTGTTGAATCAACGCCACGTAGAATTAAGGCAGTTCTGAAGGAGAAAGGGGGTCAAACACCGTATTAGTGTGGTGTTCCTAATAATCCTTTAGGTGAGTGTAGATTAACTGACTGTATACGTTACAGTCGTTTAAATGCAACATTGTGGGGTGACCAGATCCCAACTCACCAAATGTGGGACAGAGACCACTCAATGTGGGAAAATGTGAAACTCCAATACAACAAGATAACATAAAAAAGACTTAAAAAAACCCCTTTTATTCTGCCTTTTGACTCTAACATAATTGTTAGACATCAAATTGTTGTTATTATTATTATTATTATTATCATCATCACATATTTTACGTCTGTTTGAATTCAACTTGAACAAGAAAACAGAAAAACCTTTCAGACTATTTCACAGTTCGTCTCGAGTTACCGCAGCTAAACTCAGGCTCTCTTCTACAGTGGCTCTGAATGCTTTCAGCTAAAATGATTTCAAAGCCATCAGAGATAGGACCACAATAAAAAAAATGCATGTTTAAGCAGCTTTTAAGAGTTTTTGTTCAACATTTACACAGAATTTCCACAACAGAATGAGACTAAAAGTACCAGCAACATTTAAATTTATTTTCCACTAATATCAACATCACATTAAAAAAAGTCTACATTTATTTTCTAAATTGTCAACAAATCTAATAGTAAATATTTAGGGATGAGAAAAAACATGAGAAAAGTCTTTTTTCGCGCTCCCACGCCCCTGCTGTAGTCACACTGGCGGCCTGTGGATCTTTGAGGAAGACGACAGAAACACCACAGTTCTTTTAGTTGATGCTGCTTCACTTTTGAATCAATCAATTGCATTTTTCTCACTGAAAGTTTGCTGGTTGAATGAGGGGAACATGCTGTGTGATTAACAACACTGCTTGGTCAAAGATAGAGCAGCGTCCATGGGCGTAATTTGGGGGGGGGGACAGGGGGGACATGTCCCCCCACTTTTTCCAAAGTCAAGTTTTGACCCGTGCACTTTTTACCATCCAAAAACAATATTACGCTATATTAAATTGACACTGGTTGAGCTCTAGGACCAAGCAGAAAACAACCGTTTGTGTTGAAGTCTGTTTCCCATTAGAACATACTGTACGCATCTTTGGGGGCAGATTTGTGGTCCCTCACACTCTCTATTGGACGTTCTTATAGAGAAACCTTACATAAACAAGCGTGTGTACACACACAGGTGCTCACATGGTGCTCTCAAAAGTATGGGCTTGGGCACGTTCAACACTTGTCTCAAGGCTGTTGTTGCCACTAAATGCACTGTGATTTATTATCGTGTGATTGTTCATTTAAACAATGTTGATTTTATATTTCATCATCACGTTGACGCAGTGTTAGCTTGCTCTTGATGTATTGTTGTGTGTCCTATTTTTTCTGCTCTGCTCTTTCTGCAGGTCTAGAAGCAGACTCTTGTCCATTATTGTTTATTTTTGTGGAACCCCCCCCCCCCCCCCCCCCCCCCCCCCCCTCTCTCTCTCTTCCCACCATTTGTCTTTTCCTTTCTCTTTCACCTCTGTCTCCGTGTCTGGTCGGAATTACAAAACATTCAAAAACAATAACAATAAAATTTGAAGTATCAGGCGTGACATTAGAAGCAAACGCTTTGATGCTCCACCTGAGAATAAATCTGTAAGGCTTGTTACCAGCATTCAGACATCAATTCTGCTTGCTTCACAGCCAGACAGGACACGGTAAAAAAAAAAAAAAAAAAAGAATATACTGTAAAGATACCACCCATCCCCCCACTTCTAAAGTGAAAATTACGTCCATGGCAGCGTCACCCTATTGCTTTGAGCTAGCAGTCCGAGTAAATGCAAATGTTACATAGTTCCCTGGTAATTAGTGTGTTACAACAAAAGCAGGAGGACAATGGTGCAAATATGCAGAAGCATAGTAATTCCAGTGTTAAGCTGTCAAAAGCAGCCCTCGTTGGGTCCCAGTCTGTGGCTACTAAGCATGTGTGAAGAGTTTCCACAACCTCGTTGCTCCACTGTTTTGTTAACTTGACAACAGTTTATTTTAGTTTGGGTTTATCGTGCAAGGACAGCATAAAAGTTACAGATAAGGACAATGCAACTATGTTTTTGGCAGGCTTGGAGAGCTTCAGCCTTTGTATGCTGAGATCAGATGGACGGTCACGTGGTCAGAAAGGCAGAGTCCAGCTCAAGGCACTGCACGACAGGCTCCAGTTACCATGCTGTAACAGTGATCCAGTCTCCGGTTGGGCATTTAATATACTGTTTGCATTTGGGGAGTTCCTGGCCTGGCCAGGAGACATGCATGGATCAGAGCCAGAGAAAGACACAGCAGAATAATCCAAGAAGGGGTAAGAGGCAGAGGCCCATGGGAAATGGCCTGTATTTGTATAGCGCCTTCTTAGGGTTCTACAACCCGCCATCTGGCAGAAGGCTCAGATCCATTTGGACCAGAACCTCTCGCCACAAAAACAGTTTCTTCCCCTCTGCAGTTGGACTTTTGAATGAACATCCTAGGGCAGCCCACTCAAGTTGACTGGCCCCAGTCACGTGACCCGATGCTGTGCTTGAACCATTCAACAAACACAGATTAATACCTACACGGAGTAGATAGCTGCTTCTCTAATTCTTGCCACTTTTTACATTAATAATTTTATCATGAGTGTTTTATTAGTTCTTATATTTGCTTATCTCAATCAATTTTTTTTCTATCTTACCTTCTGCACCAAAATACCGCAGCAATTTCCTAATGTTGTGACTGAGCACACATATGGCAATAAAAACTTCTGATTATGATTATGATTATGATTATGATCATGTACTGTGATATAATGTAAGCAATATGTCTTTTCTTTGCTAAGCACACCCCTGAGCGCCGACTAGAACTAACCAGTAGCGTTAGGCTACCGCTTCCATGCTTCAAATTTAAGGAATACCTCGGCTGATGCAGAATTGATGAACTTTGCACGGACAAGTAAATCTTTAAAATATAAAAATATGAGAACACAACATGACACGAAAATAATACTCGTAAAACAACGTGTTTTAGCTGTGTCAGCTACAGAAGCGCATAAATAAACAAGAAACGTGAAGTCGCCGTGTGTTTTGTTGCTGAGCAAAACACTTCCTGTCCCCCGTTTGACGCAGGTGAAACATGGCAATTCACAAAATGGCTATTCCTTGTTTCGACTTCACGACGACTTTATCATTAGAGACGTGTTGTGTGTTTTAGAAGCTTTACTCTGAACTCCTCATGAATCTCCACAATAAACTAAATCAGATGAGCGGTTAGTTTTACCCGGTAAAGCCCTGCACACCTGCACCGTCAGGAAGAATGTGTCATCGTCTAGAGGTCATCAACAAAGACCAACATTTATAGGGTTCTGTGGACTGAATGGGAGAAATTGGATTTTTTTCATTAACTGTGGCACTCAGAGGGGGGGCAGAGGAAATCAATAGCTGCCATCATTGGACCAAATTGATCCTCATTGTGAGGTCAGATCACAGTGATCTCCTTCACACCTACACAGCAGGAGATCCAGGACTAATACGAGACAAAGCCCATCCAGCTGCACGTTTCCTCAGACTAACGGGGTTAAAAACACAGAAAGGAAGAGCTGCAGCCTTTCTGCCAACATCAGCTTTGAACCGAACATTTGAGTGTGACAGAAAGAGGAGGGCTCAGATGGGAGTGGGAGAAAGAAAACAGAGAGAGAGAGAGAGAGAGAGAGAGAGAGAGAGAGAGAGAGAGAGAGAGAGAGAGTCAAGGACAGATCGTACTGAGGGGAGGGGTGGAGGAAGCACACAGACTAAGTCCCACCTTCTGCTGCCTCTGTCAGAGTGTGAGCAGATCTCAGTGAGATGTCTGCATCAGAGGAGCGCTCAGGACAGGACCAAAGCCTCCGACGCTGCTGACCAATCTGTGGAGACCCAGAGGGACTGACAGCTGCATCTGACAGGAGAGAAGCAACACCTGAAACATCTCCGTGCTTCAGTGCACAGCTTCAGAAAAGACTGCTTTACACGCAGAGGCCATGAGTGAGGCGAAGAAAGGTGAGCTAGCCATCCGGGACAAAGCCATCCTGCACCAGCAGAGGCGTCTCAAACAAGCCACCCAGTTCACACACAAGGACTCCGCTGACCTGCTGCCCCTGGATGGACTCAAGAGACTCGGCACATCTAAAGACTTGGTGAGTGGACTAGAGAGTTCATAATTTACTGAAAACATTCAGGCTGGTTCAGAGGATAGTTAGGACTGAAAATCAGCAGATTGATTATTTCAGAGTGAAGGAGCATCGCAAGAGCTCAAACTCTTCCTTTATCCTAGAGCAGAAACCAAAGATTCTCCTGCATCTATTACAGTAAAAGCATTACATCTTCCTTACTTACAAACAAGGCTGTTTGTGGACTTCTGAATGTTGCCGACTGACCCAAACAACATGCCTAGAAATATGTAAAACTAGTAAAATAGAAAAGTAAATCCTTTCTTTCAAAGCTGCTGCCATTAAGTGCATCGTCAGAACGAGTCATGAAACATTCAGAGTCTGGAGCTCTGCATACAGGGAAGGAAATGTCAGAGCTGGCTACATTTCTGTGTGCAGCAGCAGCACACTCACACACACACACAAGCAAACGCGCACACACACACACACACACACGGCATGCACACACAAACAAGCACGCGCACGTATGCTCACACACATACATATGCACAAACCCACGCACACACAAGCACACAAACGTAAAAGCACAAGCACACTCACACACACTCACACACACTCACACAAATGGTAAATGGCCTGTATTTGTATAGCGCCTTCTTATGGTTCTACAACCCCCCAAGGCACTTCACATCACAATCAGTCATTCACCCATTCGCACACACATTCACACGCTGGTGGGGATGAGCTACGATGTAGCTACAGCTTCCCTGGGACACGCTGACAGAGGCGAGACCTGCCGAACGCTGGCACCACCGGTCCCTCCGACCACCACCAACAGGGAAGACGGTTAAGCGTCTTGTCCAAGGGCACAACAGCAACATTCTTGTGTCAGATCCGGGATCAAACCTGCAACCTTCTGATTACTGGACAGCCTGCTCTAACTCTTGAACTACTGCTGTCCCCCAAAAATGCACCCAGGGTGTGAGGTGTTTGCATGAATACTGAGGAAACTCTTATTATCACTATCAATAATAATATTAATATAATAATAATAATTAGGAAAGATGGAGCGTGAGATTGCAGTGATGTGGGCACTACCGATCTGTCGTGGTGGAGAGAGAGAGCTGAGCTGGAAGGCAAAGCTCTTGATTTACCGGTTGATCTAAGTTCCTACCCTCACCTGTGGTCAAGAGCTTTGGGAAGTGACCGAAAGAACGAGATCATGGATGCAAGCGGCCAAAATGAGTTTTCTCTGCAAGGCAGATAGGCTCTCCCTTAGAGATAGGGTGAGAAGCTCGGTCATCCGGGAGGGGCTTGGAGTAGAGCTGCTGCTCCTCCACATCAAGAGGAGCCAGTTTAGGTGACTCGGGCATCTGGTTAGAATGCCTCCCTGTTTAGGTTTTCCGGGCATGTCCAACCGGGAGAAGGCCTAAAGGATGACCCAGGACAGGCTGGAGAGACTACGTCTCACGGCTGGTCAGGGAACACCTTTGGGTTCCCCTGGAGGAGCTGGTCCAAGTGGCTGGGGAGAGGGAAGTCTGGGCCTCCCTGCTTAGGCTGCTGATAAGCAGCTGAAAATGGATGGATAGCAATCCCCCACAAACAGGTTTTGGTTTGATGGCGTCTTCCCAGATTCCCTCGAGCTCCACAACTTCAGCCCTTCTGACATTTTTGAAGGAAAAATAAAGAATATGTTTTACTTCTCTTGAGATTGTTTATTTCGCCACTATTGTCTGAGGTGGGGTACGGGATCACAGAATATCTGAGTAAAAACTTAAAGAATTGGAAGTTTTCTCAGACCAATTTTACTTGTCTTTATTTGGCAAGAACAGTAAAAAGAAACTCCACAGGGCTGCAGATAGTTCATGAACAACTGTGAGGAAAAAATAAAAAATATAAAAATTCACCATTATCCACCGCTATAACAGCTAGTTGCAAAAGAGACATTTTACAAAGAGAAGTCAAGACGGGAGAGGACTTTAGGTACTTACGGTTTACTGTCCAAAGCAACAGAGAGTGTGAAGAAGGTTGAAATGGGTGGTGAGAAGAGTCAGGAGTGATAAACGGGTTTCAGGTGTAGAACACTAGTGAGAGCAGCCATGCTGTGAGGTTTAAGCCAGGCGTACACTGTGCGAGAATCCACGAGATCGGGGCGAGTTTAGCGCTGAGCGTCGTGTAGTGTACAGGGGGTTACGAGAGGCCATTAACACCACGTGACCAGCTACCCATCAGCAATCGTGAGCTCGCACAAACTTCTGGAGTGCTTAATATGTTTGCTCGTCCCTCGTGAGGGTATCGCACTGTTGAAGCGGCGCAGCGAGCAGCTGCGGCCCAAAAAGTATCAGAACCGCTCACGGCGCATGCGCCATCATGCAACACCGCTCACCCGCTATTTCCCTAATAACACACGTTGTTCGTTTTAATTTCTACACGTTTTTTTTACTCACAAAGATTGTCAAGAAAGCGTGTTTGTCGTGTTCATGTCAAATTAAACTGATCACAAAACACAGATTTACTTTCTTTATTTCATTTTCCTCATCCAACCCCCATAAATCCCTGTGTGTCCTCCTGCAGCACTCCCAAAGGACAACAGGCAAGACAAAAAAGTCTGACGTGTTGAGTAAAAACTGCTATTTTTAGCATATTGTTTAGGTCCGACGTGTTGCTACCAGACGTGCAGTGTGAGCACATGGCTCGTGAGATCTGCCCTGCGAGGAATTCGTACAGTTTGAGCTGAAGCTGAGTGCTACGAGTGAAAAGGTCGCACAGTGTCCGCCTGGCTTTAGAGACAGTGTCCTCGAGGACAAGACAGGAGGCAGAAGACAGGACTAAATGGAGACAGATCAGATCAGTCAGAGCACGTCTTCCTGTTTTTTCAGATTCTGTTTGCTTTGAGGGACGTCACATATAGGTACGACCCAGTCCTGCAGATAAATACCTGACTAATACACCTTTAAGAGAGACTAAACTTGTCACCCCATTTTCAGTTTAAGTCACGACAAAGGAGAATGTTGGATGGATCCCAACAAATGCAAAAAAATAAAATCTGTTCATTCAGCTACACATACATAATGAGGCCATTATTTACAATAACAAACCAAATAAACAAACTATAAATGCTAAAATAGAAAATGTATCCAAGTTCATCCTTAACCGCATGTTCTGGTAAGCTCAGATCATGTCTAGAGCTCATGGCTGCAGGGCACTTGGTGTATTTGTCTCTAAGAGAACGCAGAGTTTAATCCTCTCATGCACCTTAACACAATAAAAGATAACATCTAAAATGAGTTTGTCTCTCAGCTCTTTTAGAGTCAAGGAGCTTATGTGCAAGTCATTTATTACCAGCTTATTATTCTGTATTCACAGCAGGAGAATCTGCTCATGAATTTCCCCCTCAAAGACAAAATGAGGTTTGTCTTTTATATAAAAATACGTTTTAAAAGTCTGTGGCACAGATGTGGCTGCTGGGAGCTGATTTAAATGGTATCTATTCAAGTGTTTCTATCAGAAACGCTCCGGAAAACTGATGGAGATGATCAGCTAGTCCTTTGCCGTATCTGCAGCCAGGTTACCGACTGGTACCAGGAGATCGGAACACATCACGCCCGTCTTGGCATCCCTACACTGGCTTCCAGTCTCTTTTAGAATTTCGTTTAAAGTTCTGGTGTTTGTTTTTAAATGTTTAAATGAGCTGGCTCCACGTTATCTGGCGGCTCTGATCCATCCTTATGTTCCCGTAAGGAACCTTCGGTCAGCACAGCAAGGACTGTTGGTCGTCCCGAAACACAGACTACAATCTCAAGGGGGTCGTGCTTTCTCGGTGCTGGGGCCGAGGCTCTGGAATGAGCTACCTGCATGTGTTAAACAGGCCACCACGCTCGGCAGGTTTAAGAGCCAGCTGAAAACTCACTCTTATTCTTTAGCTTTTATTCAGGAAGAGTCCAGTTAACGGATGGCTTTGCACTTTTTGCTGCCCCGCCTAGATTTTATCTGCATGTTTTTGTTGGTTTTTAAATGGTTTTATATGTGTTTTTTTTTACTGTTTATTTCAGCTGTGCAGCGCTTTGTTTGGTCCTTGGACCATGTGAAGGCGCTATATAAATAAAGTTTAGTAGTAGTTTCTATCAGAAACGCTCTGGAAAACCGATGGAGATGATCAGCTAGTCCTTTGCCGTATCTGCAGGATCCCTGAGCAGAAAGCCCTTTCTGTTTCGGTGTAGATGGATTGTAAATGAAAAGAAAAGCATGTTGTGTTTCTGAAGTGGGTTGCAGGCTAGCCCTTCACAGACTAAAGATAAGATCATCTGGCTACAGCTGTGTGACATTCTTATTTGCCTTCACACTCACCTTCTACTTTCCTGTTTGGGGCTTTAATCTAATTCATGGCCTACTTTTCCTCAGGCTTTAGGTTCCAAACAACAAAAACTTATTTCTCACTCGTCTATATTTTTGTTGTTTTCTTGCACAGTTAATTAACTTGTCTGCATGTAAAGATGAAATCTGTTAACACTCCCACACTCGGGATGAATCTTTGTCTCTTGGGTCTTAGCCTAGTGAACTAGACCCAATTCTTGCTTTGCCAAGTTTGGTCTAGGAACGCTCCACTGGAACCTCTGCAGCCCCTAACAGCATTCTGGCTAGCCAATCACAGCTCTCTAGAGGGGTTTCAAACACATAAAGAGCTGTGATTGGTCCATAATGGTGGGCCAATCATAGTGCTCTATCTGCTTAGTGAACAAATCACAGAGCTTTATCCGCTTTGTGGGCCAATCAGGGCACTCTAGATGCCTGGTGGGTGGGATGATGCAACAGAGTGAAACAAGATGGCGACAGCTCGTTTGAAATGGCTTTTACATCAATTTTGTACCACTAGAACTTGGGCTTCATCAGAATCAGGAGCAGATAGATGTATTTAAGTGCCTTTTTTTAGAAAAAAAATTATTTTTTCTCCTTCTTCAACTGCGGACCGCCTCATTTACCGATAGCTGTTGCGGTGAGTATGTCACATCCACTGTCCAGTAGCATGCGGAGATCCTTTGAAAGACAACGGTAGAACCCGCCCCACAACCGAGAGCCGTCAATGGAGCGTTGCCAGACTAAATAACACATTTATTTAGTCTGGCTTGCCAGGCTATGGAAGTCTGGCTGCTGAGTTGCTTTATTTAGATATTTGTTGTTTTCTTTCAGCATATGAATGATTGACTGAGCCAGCATTAGATGAATCTGATCATTTTACTCCATTTTATCTCCACAAATAACATAAGCATCAAGGACTTGCTAATGCTAACGATTAGCTTCTGCTAGCTAGATGTTCTCTGCTGTTTCCTGGACGCTAAACCAACAACAGCCTTCCCCGTCGCGAGTCCAGATGGGTGAATCCATGAATGTTAGTGACAGTGTGACGTAGATCTGTCAGGATTCTCTAATCCTAGAGTTTCACTGTCTGTTTTCTGTCAGAAGCTAATGCAGGAGATAGGTGTAAACACAATGGCGGAGAGGACAGTGCCATTTTATTTTCCTCATCACCTTCCTTCCTCCCATCTTCCAAAACATGTCTAATGGAAACAGACCTATTGTCTCAGAGTTTATCATGACCTCAGCATACTTCATCTCCTGCCAGTGTCCCGTGTGTGTGCAGTTCGGCAGTATGCTGGGTGCCCTCTTGAGACAGCGGGTGTCTGTGATTTTTTTGGAGTGAAGGACGCTTTGTGGACCTTGGATAAGCTTGACAATCACACGGGTGTACGGCACGTCATTCTCAGTGGAGCAGGTCATCAGCTCCTTCGTCCGATTAATATTTCAGGACTCTCAGGAAGTGGAGGTACCACCATGCCCTTTTCTATTGGGATTTGAGTTCTAACGCCCACTGATCAAGGCTTAACTTCCATTTCCTGAAATTCAAAGTCAGATATCTGATCTGGTGCTGAGGATCAAGTTGTTCCTACCACAACAATCTCTGGGCTTCCTCCCTCGCTACGGCAGCATTTTCTGTTTGAGTGCAGACAGTCCCACGTGTACAGCATGTGCAGTAGAGGACTTACAGCACACGGGGATCCGGTGTTATGGGAGATACAGAGACCCTCTTTAACCCTTTGTAGACGGTCAGAAAGGTTGCAAGTTTAATTAAACTCCAAATGTCTCATATGAACTTAATTACGTCTTACAAATGAAATCCCAAATCAAAGCCAAGCAGTCCTTTCTGCCTACTTTCAGACCAGAGTTTCAAACTCAGATGCTGAAACACGATGAAGTTACAGCCGTCTCGGTCAAGTGTTGAAAACAGCACTGAGATCTTGTGTGATCTGATGTGAATGACTCCAAATTTTAGCTCAATATCTGTAAAATAAATGGTTTCAAAGCCATTTTTATGTTTGCTACGATCAGTCATCTATGGTGGTCATCATAAATCAGGTTTCCAAACCCTTGCTGTGATATGAAACTAAAAGCATGGCTGAAAATACCAGCTTCCTTGCTGTAACCTTGTTTCTCTCCCTGGTTGTTTGTGCTGGCCTGTCCGCTGCGTGTAATTCAGCAGCAGAGCTATTGCGTAAGACGGAGTTTGTTTTGCTGCTCTTTAGCCGGAGGTCCTCTCACTCTCAGACGCAGCAGCAGCATCGCTCCAGCCATGTTGTGCTGCAAATGCAGGGCAGCAGTGAGCACAAAAAGGGCGAAATTCAACTCTCTGGGTCAAAAGCGACAGAAAAGAATGAAGTCAGAGATATGGGGTCGGCGAGGAGGTGGCGGGTGTGTTTTCTGCAGCGTGGCGTGAATAGAACGTATCACGGGTTACTTTAGTGCACACGTGTTCTCCTGTTGGGTAGAGAAGTCTGTTCACAGCACCTGAGCCCAGCATGACCCACATGATTGTGTAACTGTCTACTGTAAACAGTCGCTACATTAAGCGGCTCCATTGCTGTGGAGGATTTTTGGCCAATTCTTTTTTATATTAAGCCTTATTTAAAGCTTCTTTCTTAACGGATTGTTGCTTTTGCAAACTGTCAGGTTTTCCTTTGAGGGCTGGAGTAAATATGTCCATAAACTCAGAAACAAACAGAGGTCATGAATGTTTTAGTGCAAAGAAATGATAAATGAAAGTACTCAATGAACATAAAAAGGCCCTTTTGTGGTGATTCACCAGTGATCGGTGACAAAATAGCAACACAACGTTGGAAGACGACCCTGTTTGGACTCATGTTGGTCAAAAATCTGGGAAAAGACGAGAAATGAATGAAGGAAAAAAACTATGTATATTTTTGTCTTTAAAATTACAAAATTTAAAATGAAACTTTGAATCCAAAAGAAAAAATAAATGATGCCGCTGCTGATTCCCGGGCTTTACTCATCGGCTTGCAGCTCAGCTGTCTATTTGCTCATGTGCAACTCTTACAGATGAGTGGGTCTGAGAGCCGCGCGCGTGTGTGTGTGTGTGTGTGTGTGTGTTGACCTGTCTCCAGTTTGAGGATGATCAAAAGCTACAGGTCTGGGCCTGGAAGCAGAACTGTCAGACAGAAAACAAACTGTGGAGGTGTCCATCTGTCATCACATCTTATGAATTTGATCTGGTGTCTGTTTTAAAAGACTAAAATAACTTTGGATCAGGTATTCAACATGAACCAAGGTAGCTTTTGTTTCTCAAGGAGATAGATATTCCCTTCAGAGGTGAAGAGAATCAGCGTCTCATGCTTGGAACTCGAGCTTGGAACTTTGGCTGAGATTCATGCATTGGCACAAAAGATGGATGCGATCAAGGAGCGAGTGGACGAATCAGCACGGACTGGGATGGATTAATTTACGCCATTATTGGATTTTGAGAGGTTGAGGACCAGTGGAACTTTAAGACAGATAGGGAATTATCTGTCCGGCCCCAAAACTATTTTTTATCTGAATCTGGTACCCTTGAGCCTGTGAGGCTGAAACGACTACCCCCCACCCCCACCCCCCCACTGTCGCCATGGCAACTCTGTCTCCCCATCCCAACCAGGTCGGGACTGCAAGCTGTGAAGGCCGCTGAATCGTTCCAGGAGTAAAACTTGGTTTATGCTTGACACGTCCGCGAGGTTCGCACGGCTCCGCGCGGCAAATTGCGTCATTTTAACAACCACGCCCCTCCACCGCGCCTCCGTGCGGCCCAAACTTTCCACACCACGCACCTAGGAAATTTTCTAACCATGGAAAAACATGGCGGACTGGCAAGAACTAGTATGGCAGAGGTTCGTAAATACAGACATTTGTATGATTCAGCTCTCAGAGATCACCGTGATCAACATGTTGTTAATAATTCTTGGAGAGAAATAGCTCGCACTGTCGGAAAAGACGAGGACGCTGTTAAAAACTGCTGGAATGCCATGTTGTAAACAGTCATTTTTACTTCTACTATGGTGTAGTGTTGGATGCATGCCGTAGAGCTCCATGCTGCCCCCTACAGTTTGGGAGAATATTGGCTCACCGCAGAGACAAGCCGCATGAACCATAAACGCTGCAAGTTGTGAAGCGCGTTCCATCCACGAGCCGCATCACCAAGCGGAAAGTGAATGTGTCAAGCATAAACCAAGCTTCACTGTGCCCTCTAAACCCAACGACCTCCCACCCCTGTCCAAACGGAGGTGACGAGCGCAGCTTCATTCACTGATGTGTGGAGAGCCCCAAACCCTACCTCCCCACCTAGTGGACACTTATGTTGTGTTATGTCTGAAGTCTATTGCATTTCTGTCTGAGGTGTTTTTTTTGCATAGCAAAGCTGCCCTCCCTGTGGAGGGTAATTCTGAAGTGCCTTTTTTTTCCTCCACCTGAACCAATCCTCATATAAACCCCTCTGATCTCTATTAAGGTAGGATCACAGTCACCAATTCTTGTCATGTGTCTTAGCCTATTTATGTACGTCTGATCTCAGAATTGTGTGTACTGAAACTCTAATTTCCCTCTGGGATTAATAAAGTATCTTTGAATTTGAATTGAATTCAATGCAAAAATTAACCATTGAATCTCCTGGGCGTTTGCATCTTCCTGCAACAAAACAAACCATGATAAATCAGCTCAGATGCAGCCGGTATTATTAGCTCCAGGACAAGTAGGAGGCTTGGACCTGTCTCACTCTCTGGCATCTGGAGCGGTGGATGGGCGGTGACACTCCCTCAGCTGCTCCCTTGGTGCAGCGGTGGACGATGGGAGGCTAAAAATACCAGAGAAAACAAAGACAAAAAAAAGAGGAAAGAAAGAAAGAACAGAAGAAAGAAAGAAAATACGACTCCAAACCAAACAAGAGGTACAAATATTTAAATTATGCCTCGCTAGATGTAATTTTGGTATATTTAACATGTATTGTGAATCATTTTGTTCTATAAGATGGAATAAACTTGAGTTTCTTCAGACTGTTCACAAAACATGCCTTATTGGTTATAAATTGTAAGTCGCTTTGGATAAAAGCGTCTGCTAAATGAATAAACATAAAACCTGTGGCACAGAAGGTTCATGTATCAGTGTAATTAATGCAAACATGTCAACACAGCCTAAGAACATCAAACAACAGATGAGTGAGTCACTACATCAGGTTGAATGTTATTTAGTGTAACATGACCTCGGTGTGGTGAGGCTGTTTGTTTCGGGACACCAGATGACGTTTACTTTACAGTCTTCTGTTTTCCTTTGCACCGTGACACGGTGCACTCTGATGGTGTGGTATGTCGATACAACAGCACAGAGTTTGTGAGAAGCAGACTTTATTAAACGGAGACTTGTTTTACCGTATCTCCTGCTGAGGTCTAAGATACGAGTCACATTATCAGATTCCACCCTGACCCAAACTCCAAAGTCTGACGCTTCCAGCTGCAGACATCAGTCACCACTCGTCTGACGCCATTCATGAATGACACAAGCTTCATGCAAACAATTCATGCTATTATTCAACTTTAATTCAGATATATTTTACCTTACTCTTTCCCAGTTAAATTTACCCTTCATTTTAATTCGTGGTGTACAGTTTTTTTCATTTTCAACTCTTAGGTCACGAGCAGTTGTGTAAGGCATTTCACTGCATTTCATACTGTGTATGAATGTGGATGTGACAAATAAAAATTTGAATTTGAATTTGAAACAAGATCCAAACCAAGAAGCTGGAGGACACAACGAACTTGAGTTAGAGGTAAAGTTGGATTTAAAGCAACGACCCTTTTAAACAAAAATAAATCTTCAATAATCCGTTTCCTTTTTTATCACAAGAAAACTTAAGTTCTAGAATAATTGAGAATTTTTTTTGTATCTCTGTATAAAGTTAGGAAATGGTGTTTCTGGTTAAAAACTACTTGCTTGCTTGCTTATTGAACAGCCTCAGTTTGGAGAAATAGAGCTAGCTTCTGACTGAACTGACAAGCTAACGACTGATCTGAGGGGGTAACAAGATTAAAATGCAACTATTGCCATAAAAATCCCAGTAAAGCAGTGGAGGACAGCTTGACTGAAGTACCCGGATATATGTTGCTCAAATAGATTAAAGTTTTTTAAAAAGGCATTAAGTGGCTCCCTCTGACACTTCATCCTCTACGTCTGAGATTTAAACATCCCGTGAGATGTTGGTGTTTCCTGTCTCATTATAACGAGATATCAGGGCTTCCCCCGGCGCTTTGCTTGGCCACCCGCCAGGCTAAGCGTCGTGCCCCGCCCCCCTCTCCGACCCAACCGTGTCTGCTGACACGAACGCCGCAACGAACCTAGAGCCCTCCATCAGGTGATACTGGTGAGAAACAGCAGCGGAACGTGTGCAACCACCCCACCTCCGTTCTCACAGAGGAGCGCTGCGGGATGGAGCGTGCGACCCCGCCCCCCGACGGCCGAAGCAGCCAGGCTTAACTCATTTTCTGGGGGAAACCCTGAGATATAAAACTCATTTTATGAGAAACTTTCTTAAAATACCAAGTTTTAGATTCTTGTTATAACAAAAACTATCTGGTAACACTTTATAACAACTACAACTTATTTAGCCTTAATTACACATGAACAAACATGTAAGTAACTACTAACAAATAATTAATTAACAATGACTCTTACTTAATAAACAGTTAACCAATGCATACATTAATGCTTTGTTTTTAATTATTAGTCCCCTGTAAAAGCTGTTTACTCATTTCTTATTCATATGTAATAAACCATTAACAAAGTACTTTTAAGCAACTGACTAACACATTAATTAATGCCTAACTTCTAATGACTAGTTTCATGTAAAAGCTGTTTATTTATGGCTTATTCATACTTAACAAACCATGAACAAAGTTCTTATTAATCCATTTTTACTTTCACTGTTACACAATTTAGATATGTCATAATGATTGGGAGGTAACTAATACATGATTTACTAATTCTGCAATGCATTATTAATTAAATGGATAGCTAATAGCTATTTAAGCCTATTTTGAGACTCTTTAATGATAAACTCAACATAATGCTGCTAATTATTTTTTTTTGCTATGAGACCAATACGCTTCTGTAATGGGGTTTACTGGTGCACACCCAATAATGAGACATTTGTTAAAATCTGTCCAGTTTCATGAACAATCATCATCATCTGGCAGCAGATGATCTACAGTAAAATGGCTGTTGACTTCGTTTGTGTCTATTGTGTTTGTTCGGCCATGTTTGCCTAAATAAACTAGTAGATGTTTAAAATGCCTTCCGCTGCTTTTCTGAGATTCATCAGAAAAACTGAGCATCACCATCTCGACTTCAAATGGTGGCAAATACATTCGCAAAAGTAACGAAACTCACCCAGAGTTGCTGTTACAAACAACATTACAGGTTTATTACAGGGGCAGAAAACAGAATTTAGGGAGACAGCCACATGCGAAGCAGCAGGGTCGTTGAGACAGGAAGTCATCCACTGGAGATGTCCACGGGAATAAGAAACAGGGCATTAGAAAGCTCATGTGACCAGCTGGATGAGAGAGACGAGCCTGTTGCTGTCAGATAATTAGTCCACATGGCAATCAGCCACTAATCTGAGTCACAGAGGCAGAAATACAGAAGAGAGACGGAGCCAAAGAGACGGGGACAGAGACGAGGAGGAGGATTTCTGGTGTTATGCATTAAACACATCTAACCTGCTGGTTGGAGACTGGTTTTAACTGGTTGGAGCTCAGCGGTCACCACAGGACCCACATCAGTAAAATCAGCGACAGCACACGTATGAATGGACCCAAAGGAACAAGTTCCGTAATGAGTCATGGCAACCAAACCGAACATGGTTATCAAATGCTGGCCGAGATGGTCAGAACTACACAGTTTGGTTTTAAATAAATACAACCCTGACTGTTTAAATGAGCTAAAATATTTCTGACGCCTTTCAGGGTCAGGAACCAGAACGACGGTCAGGGATTTCAGCTGCTTCAACTCTGAAATGAATAACTGTCAACCGAAGCAGCGCAGCAGATTTACTCTTCATGGGACCCTGCCGCCTGCTGTTCTCATCACATTTCACAGCATTAAAGCCATCAGAGGGACATATGATTGCAGCCAGTTTACATACTCAGTCTGTTAACACACCGCCAGTGGAAATGTGCTGAAACCTCGAGATGCGTCACAAAGGGGACACATTTGTCACACTTGACAGTTTGTGAAAAGACTCCGTGCAGTTTGCAGAAAACGACTTGTTCTGTCACTGCTGGGTCTCATTGGATGGAAAAGTAAAAGTACAGAGCAGCCACTGACACACCAACACTAATACTGTGTGTGTGTGTGCACGCACGTGCGTGTGCGCGCGCGCGTGCGCGTGCGTGTCTGCTCTGTCTTCTCCATCCCCAGTGAGCCGTGGAGGATGGCTGCTTATACTGAGCCAGGATCCTCTGGAGGTTTCTTCCTGTTAAAAGGGAGTTTTCCTCTCCACTGTCGCTTTATGCTTGCTTGGTATGAAGATTGCTGTAAAGTCACTGACACTAGTCAGTGACTTGATGCAATTTGCTGGGTTCCTTATATAGGAAACATTATTTCTGATGGGCTTAATGAACTGACCTGAATTGGAATGTTTATTATGTGAAGTGCCTTGAGACGACTCTTGTCATGATTTGGCGCTACATAAATAAACTTGAATTGACTAATAATTAAGAAGAGTTCTGTACTGGATAGAACTTTGATTTTAGTCCTTTCTGGCTAATCGGATTTTATTTATATGTACGAGTCTCTGCCTGAAGCCAGTGCAAAGTTTGATTTTGTGAAAATGGGTGAAATAAATGCAAATGATGCGCTATTCAACTCCCACCGTTATGCAAATAACAGTTGTTAGTTCCTCAAGATAAAACAGCTGG